>CM067514.1:15089410-15136910 GCA_034509495.1 Acestrorhynchus altus | reverse complement strand
CAGATATAGAAATCCCTGGCATGGGCATGGTGCTCGTCTGTCTAATCAGACAGTTTCACCAAGAACATTTAATCCTCTTTCACTCAGATTGGGGGGAAACACTGCACAGCTGCTCTCACGCCTTTCAGCTGAAGAGTTCTGATCACCACACAAGTCTCAATTACTACAGACCTGGCCTGATCCTACAGAAACTGTACAATATACATGATCAGCTTTGTGTATTTTATGCGTTAAAATGTCTGCCAAGCTGGTACTGCACCTCCTCTGATCAATAACACTAACTGTAAATTAAACTTTAGAAATGTGTGGTGAACAATTACCAACATCTCTTCATCATTTAGCCGTGAACGAGATGAACAAGAAAGAAAGAAGTGGGATAATGCTGAAGAATGACTCCCATTGCATGAGTCTCTGGCAGCACTGGGTAGCTCCTTCAGTGACAGGCTGCTTCACCCTAAGGGTATGAAGGAGCGGTATCACAGGTCCTTCGTTCCTGCTGCTGTTAGAATCTACAACCAGCCCTGCTCTCAGCAGACCACAGACACACACAGTGACTTTATTATTTACAATGTTTATACTGTATAATGTATATACTGTACCTATTATCTATTTTCTTGTGCCTTACTGTCCCTTTGCTACTGTAATAATGTGAATTTCGCACTGCGGGACTAATAAAGCATTTTCTTATATTACTGAAAGAAAGAAAGAAAGAAAGAAAGAAAGAAAGAAAGAAAGAAAGAAAGAAAGAAAGAAAGAAAGAAAGAAAGAAAGAAAACAGAAAGAAAGAAAGAAAGAAAGAAAGAAAGAAAGAAAGAAAGAAAGAAAGAAAGGGAAGAAGGCGTAGGTTGGACAGAGAAAGGAAGGGAGGAAATGAGGAAATGAAAAGACAAATTCATTACTAAATTATTCAGATATAATTTGCCTTAAACGACATCCCCCAGCCCAACCCCCATCACTGACATCTAAACAGGCTGTTTCTGTTTCTGCTCTATAAGACTGATCTATGTAAATGAGACCTGTTTTCATTGGCTGCTCTGTGTCACTGGAGAAAAGGCAGTCAGGACTCTCCTTACCCACTCCTTATAACTTCAGTGTTAATGGGTGGGGCTAAATTGCTGCTGTGGGCTGGAAAGGTAAATGTGTTTGTAAAAGCTATGGAGTGTTTTTGTAAACTGCCGCTGTATGAACCTGCAGGGACTTGAAGAGTCCACTTTCAATGCCTACATCTGACATCAAAAATGAGATTTTCTATGATGTAGTAAATGAGAAACTGAAATCATCATATATGTAGTATTAGACAGTTACTTATCATGATTTATAATCATATCATTACTATTACATCAAAACACACACACACACACACACACACACACACACACACACACACACACACACACACACACACACACACGCACGCACACACACACATACACACTGCAGTCAACACATCAGCATTTGACACAAGCTCCTCTGCAGTAATGCAATGCCTTGCATCTGACTAGTTCTAATAAATGCAATCCCAGAAGCTGGAAGGAAAGGCCGACTCTTGGCATTAAAATTCATAGGGAAAAATGGCAATAATCCCCTCCACCTCCTTCCCATCCTGCTCCTCCTGCTCCTCCTCCTCCTCCTGTAGCCTCTCCATTTCTCTCTCTTTTAACCATATCCCTCCTTTTTGCTTCTTCCTCCACCCCACCACCCACATCCCACCCCTCCCCCTCCGTTTCCTGTCCTTTTTCCTTTTTTCTGCAGCACCTTGGGCAGGTTGGGCTTTCTACAGTCAGAAAATGACTTTTTTTCAATATCTGTCTCTAATTATGGCCTCAGCTGAAGGCATCATGCCCCTGCAATACCAATAAATGTTGGCAGGACATTTTTTCTCTGCAGCGAGGGACAGTTTAGCTCGGGCATTGCAACAGCATAAATGATTCATTGAAAATAGGCAAACATTGTATGCTTGCTTCGTCAAAAAAAAAAAAAAGAGTTTCAGCTTTGAAATTTGGACTGTGCTTCCTCAGGGACTGTCAAGGATGATAGCCAGCTAGAAGATTCAATGCAGATTTTGCAGCTCTGTCTTATACTCTATATTGGGTTATTAACACAGGCTGTGGAAATTCATAAAATGACGTGCAGTGCACTGTAAAGAACGAGTTCTAGTAAAGCAATGGTTCTCAATAGAACTAAGACAAATCAAAGAGTAAACAACATGTTTGAAAGCATAAGTGGTTCTTTACAAAACTTTAAAAAAGGTTCTTAATAGCACTAAAACAGGTTCAGTTATTACGGTGAGCTACATATTATTTTGAGTACTACATAACCTATACCCTTTACAGAATGCAGCCCACCAGCTAAAGGCTTTGGTACATGGAATCAAAGATTAAAAGCTCAACACTATAGGCTAACCAGATAATGGCTGGATTGCACAAGTTGGTGCAGCACATCCAATCCAGGAGAGCAGGCAAAAAGACTAATTAAAGGCTATATATTAAAACCAGACTGACCGAGACAGGAAAGGGACAGAGAAAGTACTAGGCTAAAAGCTATCTTTTCAGCTAGACTACACTGCGTGGACACAAATCTGGTAAAACTTAAAAAAATATGACTTAGTTACAGCACTAGACTACAAGTAGAGCTCATTCTCTACTCCAGCCCCTCCAGCCCATTGGAAATGTCAAAGAGTTTCATTCTGTGGCAAAATAACAGGGTTGTATATAGGCGTCTAAAATGCATCTGGGCATTTTCACATTAAAACACATTATTGAACATTAAAAATACTGGTATCGTGACAACCTTAATGCACTGTATACATTTGCTCTGCAATGGTTATTTAAACAGGGACTTTATTTACAAACTACCTCAGGAGCAGGAATGTTGATCAAGAACAGTGGTGGGCATTATGGTGAGTTTGTTACCTTGTTGAGGAGTGCTACCATAGCACGTTTCTAGGTAAAGCTGCTTTAATACAACAGTGGCTAGGATATTTTGCTCTTTCCAGAATAAATATAAGCAGGATTTTCCGATGCACTAAAACACTGGATCAGGGCTGAAATAATATCAATGAGTTGACATTTTTGAAGGTTTTTTGTTTGTTTGTTTTGTTTATGTACACCTAATTCAACTCATTTGTTAATCGCCAGGTTTAGTTGGTCTGCTGGAGCAGGGAAGTGTGATGGACCCCTTGTGCCCAATCCAGAACGAGTTTCTGTGACTACAGACATAAGAGATCATCCCTCTTTCCCGAGACTGCTGTGAGGTCAGGAAAGATCTGAGAGCTGAGCTGAGAAGTTCAGAAGTACTGAACTACACCTGAAGACGTCTTAATCATTGTGTGTAAATCTAGGTTAGCTGGCAAAACAAGCCCGGCGAAAACAACAGCCCACCTCAACGCTGTGTTCCAAAATTTCAAAAATTAGACAAAAATACGGCCTCTTTACTCGGGTCTGGAAGTGCTCCGCGCAACGGAAGGGTTAACTGTGTGCTCGGCTGTTGGTGTGCGTTTGATGGACGTGTCGGGGGGCCGTAGTAGCAAGGCGGTCCAATCAGCTCCAAGCAAGGTACGCCCCACGTGGGTGCCGGCCGCTTTGATTGGCTGCGTCCTTCGACTGTTGATCGTGGCTGGGTCAAACCCCACGTGGAGATTTCATTCAATCATTGAACAATTCCACTGCGCGCGGGTTCTGCTGAAGGTCTGCAGGTTCTGTTTAGAACATGTTAAAATATACATCCAGAGGGAGAGCACAGGCCTGCAGAGACATTTTACAGTCCGATTCACAACGCAGAAACAGCTTTAGTGGTTAAAAACACACAACTCACTAAAATGAAAAGGTCTTTTATTTTGGTAATGTGCTGAATAAACGTTAAATACGACATAAACTGGAGTTTAGCAATGAAAAACGATTAAAAACGGATGGGGTTTATTGTTTATTTAGAGTGAGCATTCTGTTCGTTTAAAATGCCTTGAATCGTTGATTTGTTTTTATTATATTGTTTATTAATGCTAGTCAAAAAATGAGCATTTTGATTGGCACACATACACACACACACGCTGCGGGAGGGATTTCTCACAAGAAAAGAACTCAAAATGTCCCACTGAAAAGCAGTGGAGGAAGGGAGAGTGAGAGAGTGCGTGTGTGTGTGTGAGAGAGAGTGAGTGAGTGAGTGAGAGAGAGAGAGAGAGAGAGAGAGTGAGTGTGTGTATGTGTGTGTGTGTGGGACAGCGGACGAGACAAAAGAGGCTGCGGCTGTGCTGAGTGCGTCTCTGAGCTCGATAACTAGCCTAGCCTCTACTCTGTGTCCCCCTCTCCTCCTCCTCCTCCTCCTCCTCTCTATCGTTCCTCTGTCTGCAGAACAGTGAGGGCGGTGGGGGAGAGGCACTGAGCGCCTGTTTTTCTCTTCTTCGAAGTTGCGACGTGAAGGACAGACTCGAGACTGGAGCATCTTCTAGCTAAGCGTCTCTCTCTCTCTCTCTCTCTCGCTCTCTCTCTCTCTCTCTCTGCTGATAAACCAGAACAAAGGAGTGTTGAGGTGGGAATGAGGCGAGCCGAGACGAGCTAGCTTTAGCCGCTGAAACGAGGCCAGATGCTCTTCTTCTGAGATCTCCAGCAGAGACTCCAACTCTCTCCAGCCTCTCCAGCCCTGAGGAGCCACCGCCACAATGTTCCCTCAGAACCGACCCCCGGTAAGTGCCCCACCGAAGCCGTCTGCGTCCAGCCCCAGTGGCTCCTCGGCAGCTCCTCAGCTGCTCTCTGAGCTCCTCTTTGTGGAGATGGCCTTTGTCTGCTCTCTGTCCCTCACATTAGTTCAGCTTCAGGCTCCGCAGCCCGCAGCCCACACCTCGGGCTCTGACTGGGGCTTAAACCTCCGCTTCTGCAGATCCAGGCGTGGAAAGTTGTTCTGTGGGCTGAAGAATGGAGGGGTTGTTCTGAACTTCCTCTGCTCCTGTGTGGAAGGTCTGGCTCAGAGGTTTGAGGTTGAATACAGAAGATTTTATCAACCTTCAGAGCTCCTTTAGTCACCCAAACATCAGAAAAGTACTTCCAGGAGTCACACATGCCAGCTGTAGTTTCCAGAAGATCCCAGGCGCCCAGATTTGTCTTCCTTTCAGATGTGATTATTAACAGAATTCATGTCTCTGTGAATTTGACCATATTTGCATCAAACATTTACCCACACCTTCTGTGCTTTTTTAAAAATAAGGACTAAATGCACTTTACAGCTGAAAAATCATCTTTGAAATTGGTCCTGCATTGTGTTTTGGAGCTGAAAATGCCAGTTTTGATATTTGTTCTTCAAAACATTGACAGAAAAAAACACAACCTAAACATTCTTTATTATTATTGTTTATGTATCAGTATTTTCCATTCTCAGCACTTTTATTCTGAAATTTGTAACATGTAAGCAAAGAAGGTGAGCAAACACACTATAACCCAATATCTGTCTCAGTGATGTCATCAGCCCCGCCCCCTCATGCTGATCAGTCAGTCTGCATGCAGGTTGAGCATATATACATGGACAGAGCAGTAAACATGCACTGGATGCTTAAACTGTGTCATGTCTGTGGGTTGTTCTGATCGTGAGATATGAGGTGGAGAATGTAACCAGCATTAACTGCCTGCAAAATGTGGATCTAGGGTTGTAAAACGCAAGAGTAGTTTACCAACATAGACCTTATTTTTTTGCTACATTAGCCTTCTATCTAATAAAGCTGAACAAACAAGCAGTTGAAGTCTATAGGAATTGAACGGGCCTATAGTTTCAGTGGAAATATAATTTCGTATACATTCCTGTTGATGTAACACCAAACTGATTTTTTGAATATTGAAAGTTCTCGGGCCTTTGCTGCAGATTTTCTAATATAAACTGCACAAATCTCAGAACTGTCTTTTAGAACCTTGAATCACCTGTTTGTCGTATTAAATCACAGCCAGGCATAATCACAGTTTATTGGAAAGTTGTAAAGAAGGAGGAAAATGGGAATCTACATTGTCTTTGTAATGTATGAAACCAGTCTTTAGAACAAGCTTCATTGATTCATGCAATGTATTGGGAACCTCCCAGAGATATCTACCACAGTTAACCCACCCTTCCCCCCCTAGTCTCCTTAAGCACTTACTCCCTCTCCATCCTTCATGTCCTAAGGGATGGAAATGAGATTCCACTAGGGAGTCAGATCCTCTGGTGCGAAAGCAGATGCACAATGAGCTCCAGTAACTCTATCAACTCTTGTTCATTTCTCCTCCTCTTATACATTTAGCTGGACTAATGATTATGTTTTACTGAAATCCAAATGTGACTGAATATCTGCTTATCCAAAATCAATATTGAAATCTTACTACTGACTAATCATTCCAGTATTTCACCGTAAACTTTAAAGGTGCTGTATGCAGTTCTTGAAAATGACTTCGATTTGAACTCATCAGCAAAACAAACACACCCCTCCCTTCAGTGCTTCTTCAGAAGCTTCACCCACCAAATTCTCACACAAGCCTACTGCTGCTAATGCCAGGTTCACACTATGCAACGTCCAGACTTTTCAGATCGTTGAACCCTTCACACTACACAACTTGTTTGGCAATTGGGAGTCTTGATCGTGGTTTGCACACTATGTGACTGGTGACATGGTCACAGATGACAAGATCTTTAATGAGAACCCACATTCTCTCATTAAAATCATGTGAGCTTGTGTGATGCAAGACACTTTTTCTTCCAAAATGGGTGTCCAACTCTGAAAGGGCTTGAAAGGAACGTTGAAGCTGGTGTGTTTTGACCAAGGAAAGCCCTAAATTGTGCAGGCTTGTTGATGTAGAACTCTACTTTTTCTCTCATTGACTGTAGCACTAACTTCCTGTCACAACACTTTTCACACTACTGAATTTAGAGTCCCCGACTTGTCCAGAAATCAAACGTCGCAGATATTTGTTGAGCGCTTACGAGGCATTGGTGATCACTCATTGAGCTCTCGGATTGTGTTTTAAAGCAGCTCACACATGACAACCATGCCAGCACTGAGTGATCATTGAATTACCCACGTGGGTAATACAGTCTGCTAGTGTAAATCCGAGCTAACCTCATGTAGTGTGAACCTGCCACAAGCAAACCAGTTCTGATTATCCATTACAAACACTTGCAAATTGGACCAAACCATACTGACCTATATTTGTAAAACTGAAAAAGAAGTCATGTTACCTGCATATCGCACAGGAATAGAGCAACATCCCCTTTCATGTCTTTGACTGTTTTGATATTTCTTCATTGTCCAAATGCCACACCAAGTCTTTCCCCTTAACTGATCTGAGAACATTTATTCAACTTTGGTCTGTTAGGTCTGTTCCTTTTAGTCTGTTTCTCAGCCATCTGTCTCTGACAATGCGGAAACCTCCACACTAGCTGTGTCCCAAAGCCTAGGCTGCATTTCTCGACCCCTGGTGTCACAGAAGGCTCCTCGTATATAGCCTAGAAATTCAGCCTATGTTTGGTGCAATTTGGAGGATGAAATTAATGTCTTTCCAGCAGTTACAAAAGCAGCACAATGAAAGTGGTGGAAATATGTTTGGTTGACTGTTTTTTGAGGTCTTGAATTCAAGTATGGAATTTAGTGTGCAGTTCAGTCACAAATGTCATGCCACTGTCACAAGAGACCACAGACTATCGAGAAGGTGTCTTCAGGATAGTCCTACATAGGACCCTTATTGGCAGGAGCAGTCTTGTTTCTTGGTCTAAACCACTTTATGTCCCCGTTTACAGAGCCAGGACTAAGTATCAACACTGGACTTTTCTCCAGCGTCTCCAATGTATTGGATTGGAATTGCATACAGCACCTTTAACATGGTTTTTATTAAAGTACTTCAAGATTCAAAAGTAGGCTGTTCAGTGCTAGAGTTGTTTCCAGACCTGATGAATTTTTTTTTTTTGTGGCAAAAAAAAAAATGCCGCCCAGCAAGTTTCTGATAGCTTGATGCCAGTACTTTGTGCATGCTGTAATTGCAACATATCTCTAGGAGATGTTAGGGCTGTCATTGCACTTGCATTTGCACAGGCCTTTTTTACACATTTGCCCCCTGTTGTCCTTTAACTGAACGTTAAATAATCCTCTACTTCCCATTTTCATAGAATTTTATATCTAGGTTATATTAATGTGCGACTTCACTGTTAAGTAGGTACTGTTTACTATGATTTGGGAAAAAAAATAACATAATAGGGTAATTCCTGGTGTGAATTGAATGCATTTGAACTGCAGCAAGGTTAAGGATTTCTGTTGAGGCTAATTATTAAATAAAGCTCATTGAAGGAGTGCTCTCTTGAGTTTTGAGTAGGCTAATAGTTTCTACATTCAGCCCCTGACAATATCTGAACATGGATTTGAAGGACATACTCCTTACAACTTCTCAGAACAGCAACAATCAGGGATCGCCAAGTTGTCAACAACGGTGACCTGAATGTTTATTTACATAAGCTGTCATTTAAGCCTGTCTTCTTTGGCCTTGCTTCAGGAGATCTGATCTCCTGCGGAGTTGTATTTGAAACTGATCAAACACACCTTGTGCTCGTAGGCTGGACCGTCTGAAGACCTTGCTTTGCCAGATCACATGTATCTGATTATGCTTATGTTCTGCAGGAGGGTAACTCTCCTGGAATGAGGCTGAGGACCTGGGATACAGCCTCATCTAAACAATAAATCATTCCTGTTTATTTAGGTTACATATGAGCTCTCAGGGGGAAAGCTGGAGGAAGTGAGCACTTGGATGCAGCTCCTTGCTGCTAATTACTCCAGTGTACCCATCTACTGAATCAGTTTGATTAGTTGTCTATTACTTGATTATGGGAAAATCTGAAGTATTGACATGTTTACTTAAAAAGCAAAACAAACAGGCTTTGTGAGGCTCATAATGTCTTTGGTTATGTCGACAGATTGCAGTACTCTATAGGAAGTGTAGGGGGCGATATGACTTCTAATGTAGATGCATCTTCTTATATGTACATTTGAATTGCTGTGCTTTGCCATAAAGTATGAAGAAATGGCAGAAGGCATTAATGTTCTTATTAGTCTAGCTGAGTTGGCCCATTTGTGCAGTGGCTCACTTATCCTCAGTGTTAAATACAGATACAGACTGAGCTTTCTGTCCATACCCTGCTTAATTTGTCCATATTTGTGCACATTTTTTGAAAGCTCAATGATACAGAACAGAGCCGCACCTCTGGAAATAATGTGGCCTGTGTAGCCAGTAGTTCTAGTGAGACCTGACGAAGAAGACGTTCTGAGAGAGAAGAACTAGATAGGGTTGTCCCGATAACTTGCACACTATGCATCAGACTTGATGTGTGTAAAGTAGAAATGAAGATCAGATTTCAATATGTTTAAAACAGTAAAAAAAGACAGAAAAAGGATTTCATGGGATGTCCTAATTTTTCCCATTGTATTGTATTTTTTACTTCATATCGTATTATTGCCATTCAGAAATATCAGGCTATGATTTTGTCCATATTGCCCAGCCCTTGTCTGATACGAGTCCTTTAAAGTTAACTGCCCGTTGATTTTTCTGTAAATCATACAGCCCCACAACTCGGGTAAGATGTGCTGTTACTTAACACTGAAGTAAAATCAGTTTATATAATAAGAAATTTCTAAACAGATTATTTGCTTTGGTAGCAAATTTTTTACTGTTCTAATATTGTGTTTTAATATCTTATAATTCCATCTGCCTGACAAACTGGACTTTTCAGCTCCCAGTTGCTTTAAATTCAGATCACTTGGTTGAATGGAGCTTAATGTTACTGCTGGTAGATCAGAGTTTAGTTTCTAAACAGGTGTAATTCTGGAGTAAATACTGGGTGGGAGTATGTTTATGTAAATGGATTAAATGAAGTAAAAGGTCACTGCACATGTACAACCAAATTGGTCCCTTTTTGGCACAAAAATAGATTTGACCAAAGAGTGATTTAAATCATGCTTTTCTGACATATTAACTAAAACACTTTTCACTGTTCTGTACTGTTTGTTGTTTCTGGCTCATGTTTAGGAGACTGAGCTAAACCAAGCTAAGTTGTACTTTCACCTGACTTTTCCCCGTTCCACCTTAAGTACAATGGCAGTTGTGTTCTGCTGTTGAAATGTACACAGTGTGACTGCTGAACAATTTCAAAACTTCAGCCTTCTTAACCAGACTGCTAACCAGCAACTTTACCACAAGTATCAGTTAAAAGTGAAGCTCTTTTTTTTGTATTGTTCACTGAATTAAGGCCACAAATGAACATAGTTTTGGTTAGCTTTTGAAAAAATGGGCTCCGGGAACGACAATACTATCTGTAAAAATGGAACAAGGTTGAACAGATTGGAAAAAAAGCCTGGAACAGCCCTGATTCCCTTCCACTAAATCAGTTCGAGACATCCCTAGTATACGTATACTATCGCAACTTTCTAAACTGCCTCCATGTTTTTATCAGAAATCATTGACTCTGAAGTGCCCTCTAGTGCGCGCGCGTGTGTGTGTGTGTGTGTGTGTGTGTGTCTATATGTAAATATAATTTTCCATTATCTATTAAGGATTATTGGGTGTGGGTAATGAGTTGCGTGGGGTCACATGTAAAGGAAGAATAAATGAGCCTTAAGATATCCTGAATAAAAAAAAATAAACAAAAATGTAATTATGTCTGCATTATCGTTGACTCTGGTTATCAGGCTGTCATTAATTTGTCCAATAATCAGAAAAAAAGTTAGTTGCTGCTTTAAACCTTGATCAGAAACTCTGAACTTTGTTTTTTAGCAGAGTCAGTAAAAAATGGTAGCAGTGTTCACATGCAACCTACAAATGGCCGTCCATTTTCCATGGTATAGACTTGAGATTGAGATCCGTGAAGATGTCTAGATGAGGTTTACACTAGTCTCTGGAGAAAGGCGCAGCTCCATAACCTCTCCGGAAGGAAAGGAACAAATAGTCTCGGGGTTACCTAATAAAGAAAGGCACCTACAGCAATTAACACTGCTGACAAGCCAGCCGTCCGGCATCGCTAATGTATCCTGACAGCGGTGGAAATTTGCATAACGAGCTTGCAGAGACTGGAGTAAAAAGATGTGTGGCACTAATGAAACAGGTGCCTGGCACACCCCCCACCACCACCACCACCACCAATACCATTCTCCACCCCCTAACCCCCCTTTTCTGTCTAAGTGAGCGATTACTGGGGCATTCCTTAGAGCTCAGAGCTGCTGGAGCCTGGGATCAATAAAATAAGGGCACGCCTGGGTCAGCTTCCTGGGGCGGTGCTTTAATATGCAAATAAGCCATGGTTGTTTACAATGTATTTGAATGATTTATAAAGGCTTGAACTTCAAATACTTTAACGTGAGACACCGTGTTGTGTGTTTTGTGGCTTTACGTTTTGGGTGTAGTACGAGCATAACCCCTTCAGGATAAAGGCGGGAGATATTCTTCAGGTCGTTCTTCTTCAGGTTCTGCTCCTCACACTGCTAATACCCAGGCTCTGAGGTGGTCTCGTGTGAGCCTGACGCCCGTGTTGATGCTAACAATTTATTTTCCGGGAAAACCTGGTTTATAATTAGCAGGCTGACTCCACAGGGCACCTCATGGTAAGAAAGCTGCCACGGAGGTTCACGTAACAGATGATGTCAGTAATTGTATGCGATAGTCTCTTATTAGGCTTATGCATCATCACCTCTACCCCCATATACTACCCATGTCATCATGAAGGATCCCTTTAGCTTCTGTCATTTCTCTAAAAGCTTCTAGTTAGTCACTGAGGCATCACTCATTTACCTCCAGTAGTTTATGAACAGAACACAAACATCTTTACTAAAGTTTAGGCAAACATGTTGACAAATTTGAGAAGGGTGGTCATGGCTGACCACAGAAGCTCCCAGGCTTTACGGCTTTTCTCAGGGTGTGTACACACAGGACCACACTTTGCTCAGTCAGGCCTCAGACAAAATGAAAGGAGCTGTGGTTTGGAACCCTGTAGAGATAAGAACAGCAGTTTTGAGGGGTGTGTGTGTGTGTGTGTGTGTGCGTGCGCGAGAACTTGAATGCTCTTGTTCCTTTTCAATGTCTTTGTTAAATGGTAGACAGCATTATTTGAGAGGCCATTAGTATGATATGTGGTGCAAATAATCTGCTTGGAGAGAAGTGTACTCTTGGACTCCATGTCTGGACTGAGTTTCCATGTCTCAAATCGAATGGTCAACTTTCATGGTCAGATTAGAACTGCTATTATAATTATTTAATGTATAATAAAACCTTAATGCTAGATTTTAGTGTTCGGTGGACATTACCAGAGACTGCGATGACTGAGATCAATACCTCTTGCTATTTACTGAACTGTATTAAACCCTGCCTTCAGATCCATAGTAGAAGACATGGCCCAGAATTTGAGAGTTGTGATGCGTTCTTTAAGATAAGAATTAAGGATTAAGGCTAGTTCTACACTACACTGTATTTTGAATGGAAATTAGCAACTGAAAGGAGAATATAGTCCATGTCTAGGCTTAATCCCTGTTTGGGAAACTGGCCCATTGCTGTTTGGGACTGCTGTCCCGATCAATTCAAGTGGATTTAATGGATTATATGGGGTGACCATGTGGGGAAGTGGCCTTTCGCCATTTCTTTCACTCTTGAATCACGGCTGATTTATAAACAAAAAACATTGCACAAATGCTATGTTTTACTAGTTCTGAGTAGCACACTCAAACCCAACAGAGAGATACGCATATAATGAATCCAAGACACTATAAAATAGCAATATCTAGGGATGCACTGAAATGAATTTTCTTTCTCAAACAAAGTGAAACATTTGGCCATTCACAGGTTTGTAATCATTTAAGACTTTAAACGAATTAACAAAAAAAATTAGTACAAGTTCAATAGATAGTAATACACACTGTTTTAGTTTTCCCCAAATAAAAATACAATATGACCATAGTAACATAAATAAATGAGAGTATTGGTATTTACCCATGAGTAGCGACGTACATCTCTGTTTACCAGTAACAAGGAAATGCACTAAAAAGTGCACTGAATAACTGTTAATAAATAAATGCACAAATGATCCCAAAACAAATTGGCAGTTGCTGTGGAAATAAGCCTACTTTTCCAGTGCTGGTGCGATTTGATTGCGTCATCGTTCTGTATAAATTATTCAGTATGTTCACATATTTGGACAGAGATTTTTTGTTTGTTTTTGTTTTCATCCTCGGTGCATCTCTAGTACGTTTTTAATGTACCTATTCCACTGAAAACAAGATATCTGCTCAGAGCAGATACTGCTGTGCGTGTCTTAAATCTGTGCACATCGAATACAACTATTTAACTGCAACTTTAACTATTAGCCATTTTGAAGCTCAAGCATTTCACTAAAAAAGTCAGTTTACAAAGTTAATTTCCTGCATTTTTATCCAAAACTGAAATTGGCATTAAAGCTATCTAATCGGATTGGGAATGGGGGGTTTTCTCTGGTGTGAGCATTGAAGAACTCTTACCAAAACATTAAATACAACCTGACACTGCCTACTGATGGAGTAGAGTGGTTCTGAATGAGGAAAAAATATACGAGTTTGAGAGAATGCTCTTTTAAAGCAACATTCTGACTTATCAGTTAGTTTTTACCAGTTAGGAGAGCTCGTTAATTCTGAGTTAGTGCTCAGTGCCAGATTTGGGACTGTGATGACCGTTGATTAGGTTTCCATTCATGGCTCTATAGAAACCTTTAAGTGATGCTTGGAGACTTCCAGTACCTCCTGTTACCAGCCACACTCAACCACGTAGCGAGGTCAGAACATACAGTGATGTAATGTGGGATAAACTAAAGCCTATTTTGGGCACCATTTCCATTTAGAGGTCTGTGCTGCTGGATTTATCCCTGCTTTAAGTCATCGCTGTCCTAGGATGGCTTCCCAGTACTTTCTAAACTGACCAGGCCTCACGCTGCAGGTGGGCAGCTTTAATGGGCTCATGTGAGAGAGCCTTCCTGCACTCGAATCCATGAAATGACCAAGAAACAGTCAGTCATTAATATTTGCTGACCGCTCTGTGGTTATTGCCGACCCCTCACCAGTTACTGAAAAGAGTGCCAATCATTTCCCAGGTTATGATGGCCGTGGTTCATTCAGCAAGGCGGTCGACAGTCGATGGCACCCGTTTGTTTATATTAACATTTAAGTTCTGTAATGATCTGTAATGATCATGTGATTCCCATGAGTGCTCTGACACATTGAAATGTTGGAGTGACGTGACGTATATGCAGCAAACAGAAAATAGAAGGCAGAAGAGTGTTTTCACACATGTAGTTTGTTTGTGTTTGGTCCAAATCAGGTAATTTTGTGAACTCTGAGTGTTTTCAGAAAAAATGCACAAGGAAATGTCACACGAGCAGCTTCTCTCCACTGATTGGTTTAGACTTGTCAAGGGCAGGAGAAAGAAAGTATCTTTAGGAAGAAGATGCTGTGTTTTGGACCAGTGTGGATTTCTGTGCATGGAGCAGTGGCAGAGATGGCATTTGTTCATAGCTGTAGGGATTATCTGACCAATATTCCAGCTTAAACTACACCTGCCAAGTCTATTAGCTTAAACTCGGGAATTACACCCAGTAGTTGGGTTAAATCGACTTTGGATCTTGTCACAAACTAAACCGTTTTTTGGGGTTGGACCAAGACCATCCCCCTGAAGGGTCTCATTGCCGGTCCACATTGGAGGGCAATACTGTGTATGATGAAAACCTGAAAAACGTATAATGTTAATCTATCAGTATTTAATTGCAACACCAGAAGCGTGTTGTATATTTGAATAGAAAACTTTTAATTACAATGTTTAATTACAGATTACAGTGTAATCCGTGTAACATGTGATCTTACGATATGGACTTTTTTATATCCTTTACAAACATATATGCCAATATTTTGATATTTACTTTATATTTCCTAGCTTTGTCTGATTATAGTTATTTGATTAATTGATTTCTAGAAATGAGTGCTATTTGCAGCTCTGTTCTCAGAACTGACCGACATGCACTGTGTCTCTTGAAGTTCAGGGCTATTAACTGGCACTCTGTGCTTCAGCCTTTCAGTAAAAGGCCCTCAGTCCATTTCTAGAAGTCTCAGTGCACCTGTGCATGAAGGCACACAATAGGTAAATATTAGAAAAAGGAGGGGGGTGGGGTGGAGTGGAGATAAAGAGGAAGAAGGGAGCACAGTCAAGTGTCATCCTCCCTCCTTTCCTGTCTCTCTCCCTCCCTCTCATCCTCCTCTGCCATCTCTCTTTTTGTCTTCAAATGGCCTTCCTCCTCTTGTTCCTCTGGCTCCTTTCTTTAGACTGGGAGGAGTGTATGTGTGTGTGTGTGTGTGTGTGTGTGTGTGTGTACACCCTGCTAGGCTGGAGCTGTGTGAGCCCAGGCATCTGGATGGCAGGTTGAATTGCAGGGTTGAAGAGAGAGAGAAGCTCGTTATGGACTCTAACAATGCTTCTTCCCTCTTCTGAGCCTCAGTCGGGAGGCCCCACCCCCAAGAAGGTCTCGACCCACACCTCCCCCAAATCACTGCTTCCCGAAAGCCCCATCACCACACGTCTAAACCCTTTGCAGTACAAGCCTTAGACTTCCACTCTCTAAAGTTTGCCTACCTCGCTTGATTTGTAGAACTGTCCGAGTTTTCGTTTTCTCTGCATCAGTGAGTCAAGAAATGTTTGGTACCTGATGTTTAGCTTCTTCAGATTATTCTGGATCTTTAAGGCCAATTTATTATTAATTATTAATTGCCATCAAGTCTATTCCGACTTCTAGCAGCCTGGTGTTCCTCCAAAATGTCCTGTCTTCTGATTGGGTCTTCAGGCGTCTGAATGGTTGGTACATTATTCCTAGAATTGTATCCAGCCATCTTGTAGCTGGCCGTCCTCTTCCTCTTTTACCTTCAACTCTTCCAGGCTTGATGATCTTTTCCAGTGAATCAGTTCTTCTCATAATGTGTCCAAAGTAAGAGAGCTTCAGCCTGATCTGGGCTTCCAGTGTGAGGTTAGGCTTGATTTGGTCCAGGATCCATTTGTTTGTCTTCTTTGCTGTCCAGGGAACTCTGAGAAGTCTTTGCTAACACCAAAATTCAGAGGTGTCTATATTCCTCCTTTATCTAAGTCATTATAATATATTCTCAGCATCGGTACACGCAGAGAGGCTGCTTTTCAGTTGTCAGTATTTTCAGGATACTCAGCAAATCAGTGTGGGTTTGGGAAAGTGTGGCAAAATAGTTTTTGGACTATAATGATCTACACAGCAGAACCCCTGCTGTTCTGTGGCTGCTGTTCTATGGCTGCTGTTCTGTGGCTGCTGTTCTATGGCTGCTGCACATGATTATTTATTTATTATAAATATTTTCACTCTTTCCCAAACCCACATTGATTTGCTCAGAATTCTGAAATACACTTGTTTATACAGATGAAGGTAATTGCAGGCGATCGTCTGTCCCACATCTCTGTCTGAATGTCAGATAGATCTATCTATATGTCCATCATTAGAAATGTGTAAGGCAGGAGAGAGGGAAAGAGGTGAAATGGAGCGCGATAGAAAAAGGAAGACATGGAGAGAGGCTGAGCTGGACCAATGAGACGAATAAAAGTCAGATGGATAGAGATTGAGGGTTGAAGCGGGACATGTGATGAGGTGCATAGGGGTTGAGATGGACCCAGAGTTTGAGATGGGGAGCATTGGAGGGAGGGAGATGGAGACAGATAGAGTTGGAAGGAGAGGTGGATGAAAATGGAGAGAAAGAGGTGGCTGGAGGAAAGATGGACAGAAGAAGAGAGATGGTTTGAGTTGGATAGAGGGGAGGGGTGTTCTGACCAATTGTTATGTAGAACAGTGTTTGTCTGCACCTCTGCCCTGCACATTTTACAGTTTTCCCTGCTCCCACCACACCTGATTTAACTGATCAGCTCATTAACACGCCCTTCAGCGCTACAGGTGGTGTGTTGAATCCAAAACCTGAAGGGCAGGGGTGCCTCCAGGACCAGGAAGAATCTGATCTAGGAACAGTGGTGAAGTAAACTGTGGCCAGAACCAAAAGCACCTACATTCTTGGGCCCTGAACTGTTTCACTGTAATGTTTATCGATAAGGGTGTCAGAAACTGGTAAGTCCGGTGTTACTGGTCAGCTGCCGTGGCTTGTTGGCTTTAGTGCACAGTTGAAGAAACTTTGATCTGGGGGCCGGTTTCCCAAACGGGGATTAAGCCTCATCCTGGATTACACAGAATTGTGAGTGGAGAGTCTGCATTGTAGGGAACCTGTAGTCCAGGATGAAGCTTAATCCCTGACCTTTGGACTAGCGCTGGGCAGTATGACTGTGTGTTTTATCAGATTGAGAAATGTTATCATGATTAAGATTAGAAATCTGTTGCTATTAAAGCATTTTGTCTGTGTGTCCAAATATCCTGATAAGTACAGGGACAATGTTTTGGCCATACTGCCCACACCCTTACTACTGCGTATATTCGTCTTATTGTTTTTCCTGGTTTGACTTTCACTTTAATTTTCTGAAGTGTGTGCCGACTGCTGCACTCCGACCCCAATGCGTCACATGATCTCTTAACTGTTTGAGTGATTACCAAAAGTGCAACAAGTTCTACTGTAGTTTTGCCAACATTTCAAACACAAATTTGCCAAATTCTGTGACGGACAAGACTATTGATCGGCCACGTCCGACTCAGTCACATCCCCTAAAGAATTTCTCTTCCTTTGGCTCATTAAAAGAAGAAACATCTCGTGCAAACACCCCTACCCCCCAGGCAGTGTGCAGGAGGGGCAAGAGGGCCTCTGTTAACAGAGACACAGTGAGACAGACAGACAGAGGGACAGGCCTTACAGTAATGCAGAGAAGCTTTTGTCTGCCTGTCTGTCTGCATTACCCTGAGGCTGGGGTCCTAATTGCTGTTGCTGGCAGGGAACAGGCGGCCTGGTGGGAATGGATCCCTCATGGGGTCTCCTTTCTTGCGCCCCCCTCCCCAACCAACCCTGCTAATCCATGCTTAATTTTAAGCAAATGTCTTAATTCGAGCAGAGGCTCTGGTTTCCCTCCCTGCTATTCTTCTTGGATGCACGCATACACACACACACACTCGCGTACATGCATGCATGCTTGTGTGTCCACGCACACACGCGCGCACACACACACACACACACACACACACACACACATCTGTCTCTAATGCTTTATCCTCTAACAATGGGCCCTGTGTCAGAACATCCCCCTCCATCATTACAGCCCATGGTGGGGAGCTTGTCTTTCGTCTATGTCCTTCAGTCTTTCCTTGTACACAGTGTGTGTGTATACACGCACATGCACACTGTGTTTTTGCTAATGATGTCTGCTTAACGTAGCCATTGCAGGCAGTTTGTTATTGCTTGATTGTGTACTGGATGACCTAGCTAAGGTTCAGTCGATGAGCTCGGAAGAAGTTTCACTAGAATTACTTCAACCCTTTCCGCTCGGTGGACATTTGCCCAGGTTTTCTCCGTTATGTTTAGAATTACCAAGCTTAGTATGCAGTTAAACTATGGGTCAAAGTGGAAGCTGATTGGTGGTTCAAATTCGGACTGGGCAATATATAAATGAATATGTCTATATCAGGATGTAAACAGAGCGGGGGATGGACCGAGGCGATATCGTTTGTATTGAGTTTTAAAGGTAAAAATGTTTTCGTCTGCTCCCTGGATAGGCTCCGCCCATTGCTCTTGGGTCCTCTTCTGCTCTGCTCCCCTCAGCACCCTCCTTCATTCTCTCTCTGTCTCACACACACACACACACACCATATAGAATTATAGTAAATAAGACAACAGGTTTCATTGGGTGCCATTCAGCAAAAATGTGTCGGGATAGGATTTTTATTTTTGCCCACGTGATGTAAATGAAATCAATTTGCATAAAAAGTTTGTTTTGGACCAGTTAGTCGTGCATTTGCCAACATTACCTGTGGTATTATCCAGTTAAACACCTGACTGACTGTCCATTCTATCAATACCACTACAGTGTAGGGTTAAGTACCATTCACATTTGGTACTTGTATGGTAACAGAACACTGATGTCTAGCCATGCTGGATGTATCACCACACTCATGTGATATTAGTTCTGTTGTGGGAGTGATGATATCTGTGTGCATCAGCTCTTTACTCTGCTTCTCTGAGAGACTGCTGCAGGTTGTGATGTCCGAGTATCACTTAAATAAATGGTGTAAAAGACAACAGCAGCAGGATGACCGCTTTCTACACTAGGATTAAACTTTGCCAGTTAATCCCTGGTTCACCTCTGTTCTTCAACAGCAGTGGCTGCAGGCATGCTGCTAACGTTCACTACAGGAAGTTGACTTTCAGGCTATCAAATATTGTGTGCTTTCTGCTTTTAGATGTATTTTGTGTTTGACCAGGTGACCTGCTGTCGCTCAGGGTAGAAGTTTGGCCAGCTTTGCATTTTGCATTTCAGCTTCAACCACTGCTCAGACTGTGTGTTATGCTTGTACTGAAATATAGCACCAAATCATTTGACATTCATGGGTACTTAGTAATACCAATTAAATTCAGCCCACTACTTTTAAAGATGCCAAAGGTACTCGGCCCTACTTGAGAGCTTTCCATGGACCATTAAGGCAGTTAGCAAGATAATATCCTTGATTTTCAAAGAAACAACTAATGTGCTGGTGACCAAATACTTTAGTCCGTATAGCTCTTCTTCAACCCATAACATCTTGATCCACTTCTTTGGTGCACATCTTGGTTCTAATGGCCCACAAGGTTTTGTTTTTAATGGCTTGTTTAGTCGTATCAGGTGTGTTGGAAGGGGAACACAAGGAATTTGATTAAATGTGATCAAATGTTTGGCAAACTCTCTCTGACACCAAACTAACTTCAGTACTTTTCTTTAAGGCACCTCTCCAGCCACCCCCTGGGTCCTCAGCCTCGGCTGCAGCGGCAGCAGCGGCAGCCGCTGCAGCTTCGGGGAGTGCCCAGGCTCTGAAGCTCACCTACCCTGAGACACTAGACCGCATCAAAGAGGAGTTCCAGTTCCTGCAGACACAGTACCACAGGTAGGACATAGTTATTTTTGCTTCCTTCATGCAATGCTTTTGCCACTGTTGATGGAGCTGCACTGATTAGTCACCAGTTCAATAAAGGGGGGCGGGGTCTTCAAGAAGGGGTCACACAGGTGGATCTCTTGAATGGTTAGATCTCTTGTCCCCATCTGTTTCTCCATTTGCTTCTTGTCCGTTTACTGGTTCTTGTCTATGTTCTTGTCTCTTCTTTTCCTTTCTGTCCCTCACTCTCTCGTTCTTGTCTCTCACCCTTTTCGTCCTATTTTCTCTTCTTTTGTTTTCACCTTCTTGTATTCTTTCCCTGTTTTTTCTTCTTATTGTCCTTATTGTCTCTCTCCTTCGTCTCTCCTTCTTGTCCCTGTCTCCTTTGTCTTGTCTTTTTGCACTTTTCCTTTCTCTACTTTTTCTACTTGTTTTTCATTGTTGTCTTTCTTGTCTCGCCCCTTGTCGTCACTGTCCTCTGTTGTGCCTCTCTCCTTGGCATCGCTGTCCTCCTTCTTCTTGTCTCTCTCCTTCTCTTCCATGTCCTCCTCCTTCATGTCTTTCACCTTCTTGTCTTTGTGCTTCTTCTGCTTCTTTATTCTTGTACTGTTACTTTTTTGGAAGTAACAAATTCAGCCTGTAATGGTGAACAGTGGTGTGACGTGTATTGGGAAGTTTGAGCAGGATACCTGCAGATGCTTATTATAAGGAACAGGTTTTAATTGGTCATTTTAAAGCTTTAGGAAAGTTAGGAAATCTAGTATTGGATTTGATGAATACTCAATAATTCCGTATTGAAAAAGTGATCTTGTTCTGTCACTTCAGTAGTTTTAGATTGTAGTCTCTGCTCAGAAATTCTGCAAGGTATGTGAAGGGACTGCTATCTCTCTCTCACTCACACTCACACACACACACACACACACACACACACACACACACACACACACACACTCACACGTACGTACGTGTGTACCTTTGATTCCGCTAGCTTGTGGTGGGTGTTTGATGTGTGCTCTGAAGTTGAGGAATGTGGCCAGAGCAGACACGACTGGCTGGGATATGTGGGACTCTGCTGGCGTCCCGCTCTGACCCCCCTCCCCCCACTGTTCCACCAAGCTCTCTCTGCCTCCTCTCTCTTTTGGCACACCTTCACACACTCGCTTTGAGTCCTCCAGCCAGAGCGGGCAAACCCACCCTCTCCCCAGACTTCCATTGTTGGGCCTCATTTTGCTGCTGCATTGAGCGCCTGGCCAAATAAAATCAAAGGCTCTCTGTCCAAATAGCCGTCCAGCCATGCTAATGGTTGCTGATTTTGTGCATATCTTCCAGTGCCGCTTGTGTCAGCCCTGTGTCTGCACCATGCCATCAACCAGATGCAGTGCACACACTCTTGAAAGTATTTGATCACTCATTCAGCCAGAGAAAGAACTCCTTCAATCAAATATTTCAAAGGAATGTTCTCTCAGTCTAGCGCTTCTGCAGACATTTCAGTCTGGCCATCAGCCCTGTAATTCCAGTATAATATTTAAGGACTATCATTTGACCTTGGTTTGTAGCCAGAGCAGTCAAACCCAGTTTGCTCTAGATTTGAAAATCAAAAAATCAGGTCATACAGAACCTGCTGTTCTCCAGAAGAGTGCGGGGGGGGATATACAACACAATTTCAGATCAAATACGGAAGAATCGGGTGTCCCAATACTATTGTCCACATAGTGTGTAAATACTAACTTTATGCTGATTTCTTTTTTTCAACACAGAAGCAAAATTTAGTCCTGTGATCAGAAAGTTCTGACAAATTGTACTGTGTTACAGGAAGCCTAGGGGGCGACACATCTTCCGTACACTTGTGTGGATGGCAGTATGGACAGATTTGTATGAGGGCAGCAGCAAATAAGAGATGATCCGAACCAGAGTTAGTCATTTGTTTACTCAGTTTGATTATTCAACAATCATGAAATGATTTGGTAAAGAAATGATGGTCAGTTGCAGCTGTGATTGAGGCAGCTCTTAAAACTGCCACGTTCCTTTAGGTCAGACTACCAGATTACCGTCGGCCTGCTTTCGGCTTTTCATTTCCTCCCAGCTCCAGTGCCAGTACACCTCATCTCTCATACTCCAGCCCCCCTGGGGTGTTAATCATGTGCTAGGTAAAATATGCCCCCCCCACCACACACACACACACACACACACACACACACACACACACACACACACACACACACACACACACACACACACAAACTGGTACAGGCGGTTCTTGGCTATACATAGCATGGCTTAGATTTTAATTTTAGCTCTGAATCAGGCCTGAGTCTGATTGTTGGATTAAGGGACAGGAAAGAGCATGCCTTCCCCAAATCATTTTACCTCCGTCTGTCTGTATTCGTGTGTGGGTTGGCGTTTGTGTGTTAATGGGTTGTGCTGTGAAGAGTGGAAGAGTAATGACACTAGAACTATTACTATTAAAAGGTACTTCATTAGGAACACCTTTACACCTTTACACCTCATTAAATGTTCTAATCAGCCAATCACGTGGATGCGAATGCAGGTCAGCGTCACCCATCAGGAAAATAAATGACCTAAAGGTGACCCCAGTGATTTTGAGTGTGGTGAGTATTACTCGAAGATCATGGTGAAAGGAGAATAACAAAGTATGCAGAGAAACATGTGGATTAAAGTCAATTATAGAACTACAAAGTGCTCCTTTATGGTCAGTGGAGTTGATTAAAGCTTGGACAAAAGTCTTGGGACACCGGTCTATTCATTGTTTTTTTTGGATTTCTTTTGGATTTCATTGCATTCAACAACAGCCATATTAGTGAGGTCAAAGTTGGATGATCCCCACCTCATCCTCAAATTTCTAGCTCCTCCTTAAAGTACTGCATGGAGATCCATTAAATTCACATACTGTATTACCCACACACCTACTTTGAACCCCATCTATCCATCTGCTTCTTCCTGGTCAGGCTCGTGGTGTGTCTACCAGCTTTCCGGAACCATTGTGTGAAAAGCACCCTCAACCTAAAATAATACAGTCCCTGTTGCAGTACCTGCAGAGAACCTGTGTGCACTGGGACCTTTATCTCCCCGTCGAAGAAGGCTGTAGGGGAATGCGAGTCAACGTGCAGCATCATCTTGTAAAGTGCTGATTCACGGCGACCTGCTGATCATTGCTGATTGATTGAGAATGTGAATTGGGTGGGTTTTATTTAATGGGGTTTAATTGAGCAGTCATGACAGCCACCTGGTTCCCTCCACGAACTAAACAAGAGAAACATGAGCCAGAACTCTAAAACGCAGAACAAGGCCAAGTGGTGTCGCATGCCTCATGCTGCACATGTTTTTTTTTTTTTTTTTTTGTGTGTGTGTTTGTATGAGGCCTTCTAATCAGCAGGCTGAGAGAGACTACAGACAGGAGGCTCTCATTACAGTAATGATCCTCATTCGGCCCATCCCTACACACACGCGCACATCCACACCACACACACTTGGCTTACGAATGACTCCACGTGCGTGTTTGATAGGGAGAGAATGCACACAGGCACACACACACACACACATCCCCCCACGGGGCTGCTTCCATAGGCTTTGGCACAGTGAACGTACGTGCGTATGTCCATGAAGTGACGTCTTCATAGTAAAATGTGGGGTTTGGGGGGGGGGTTTGTGGTTGACGATTGTGCAGCATATGGTGTGTGTGGGTGTGTGTGTGGCCCGGGCACTCCCCTGGGGGAAGAGCAAGTGAGTGTATGTTTAAAACATGTGTAAGTGGTGGTTATGTAGAAATAATCTTTAAAATGGATTCATGTCTGAAGTTTGCTGGGTTTTGTGTGTGTTTTTGTGCTTGTGTCCGTCACTGACTAGTTCTTCTTGAATCTTTTGGACTCATTCAGACACACTGGACTCACGTTTCCTCAGCTGTGGCCAATAAGGTGTCATGTACAGTGAAAACACAACTATTCTGTTCATACACTGTGAATAGAGCATGTGATTGGGGATGGGCAATTATATTGGACCCATATCTGTATCAAAAAATAATCATATTAAATTTACTGACGTCAGACGTACGATTGGATTTAACATAGCACGTATTCCATACAGCTGACGATGTCCTACAATATAAAAATTAACTACTTCCAGCTCACTTGCTAAATATAATCTGATGTCATTTGTCGTTTATTCCTCTGTTCATAAAACAGTTATGTGACCACCTATGTTGTTTTTTTGCTTGCAGATCTCGCTTGGAAACGAGAAGTCCAGAGTAGTCTGCTAAAGGAGGGTGGGGAAGTGTTGTGGTTCACATGCTATTGAGAGACTGTGAGGTGTAGAGAATACTAACACACAACTACGATTAGACAAAGGAGTTTTTTTTGCTTTCTATTTTCTTTAAAACCACTGCCTAGCAACAAAAATTAATTTTGATTGGTTGCTTCTTGACCAGTTATTCCAAAGCTCAACCAGTCATTACAGCCAGTATTAAATAAAGCCTGTAATGTCCACTGAAAGGTGAAATGAATGAATGAATGAATGAATGAATGAATGTTTAGTGAATTTGGTGTGAGCTGTTTGGTGCATGCAGTTTTTGCATTCATCGGTGCTGCCACAGCCATCCGTAATTGGGAGGACCATTAAGTGACCTTGCTCTCTGTATGGGTATGATCACTGTGTGTGAAACTAGTGTGGGGGTCTATTCAGTGTTTGCTACAGGAAAGGAGCTCAGCCTGCAGTTGGGACTGGTTGGATGGGAGATGTTTCAGTGCAGGCTAAGTACTGTAGTGAGGAAGTGGATGTGTGAACTGTAGGGATGTTCTGTGTGTGTCTGTGTGTCTGTCTGTCTGTCTGTCTGTCTGTCTGTCTGTCTGTCTGTCTGTCTGTCTGTCTGTCTGTCTGTGGGGGGGGGTGGTAGCAGCCTGCTGATGCTGCTGTGGTTCATGTAAATGAACTTGAGTGATTGAGGGAGTCATTTTCAGTGAGGGATGTGTTTCTGGATGTGTCTGACTGCTGTGTGTTTCTGGGGGTAATGGACTTTCAGTTGTGGGTGCTCATTTTATCTGGGAGTGAGAGTGTGAGAGAGACAAGTGATTGTGGTGAGAGGGGGTCTAATGTGTAATGTGTAGTGTCAGTGTTCTGTAAGTGTAGGTTTAAACACAAGGTTTGAGTGAAGTGTGTGTGTGTGTGTGTGAGAGAGAGAGAGGGAGATTTAGTGGATTCTTTGAGATTTTTTTTCTCAGATGTTTTAATTGAGATGTTATTGATGATAGCATCTCCTCCTTTTGGTTTCACTGTGACTGCTGATTGTGCGTGTGTGCATGCGTGCGTGTGTGTGGGGGTAGCACGGCTGTGCTGACAGAGCTGTCACAGTGCTGGCAGGTCGCGGATTTGTTCCACCGATCACATCTTATCTGCTGTCATTGCATGGGGGAGATTGGAAGTCTCTCTCTCTCTCTCTCTCTCTCTCTCTCTCACTCTGCTTTTTATGGTTTTCTATCTCTGTTTGCTTTTACTTCATCTCACTCTTCTGTTTCAGTCTCCACCTGTTTCTCTCTTGCTCCATTCTTTCTTTTTTGTCTCAGTCTCCATTCTTTCTCTGTCTATTCTCTCTTTCCCCATTCTAATGATTGAAAAGAAAACACTGATGTGCTGTAACAGTTCATCATCTTAAATAAAAGAAGATCCACTCTCTATCATTTTGAAAAAACTGTAATGTTTGGAAGGTCGCTGCCCACTGGAGTAGAGTACTACAGAGGGAAGAATTGCCATTTTTCATGAGTGTATGGAGTAGGTGTGTCGTAATGTTTGTGAATTTATCTACTCAGGGGACCCCAGACATTTCTGTACAACTGTACAAAGGTACAAACTGTGGCTTCTTTACTTTACACACACCTCTGTGTTTTCTTTCTCCTGGAGTTAATGATGATTAATCTGCTTCATGATTACGGGTTCTGGGCCGTTGTCTGTTCTCCTGTTCAGGCCTGTTCTGCGTTTTCTGAAGCCTGCAGCACTTTGGGACATGCCCTTACTATAGCTTGTACAGTCAGAGAAAGAAAGGAAATAAATAAGGAGTGTGTGTGTGTGTCTGTGTGTGTGGGAGAGTGAACGTGCGTCAATAGATTTGTCAGTTCGCGGAAACCCTGCGATGCAGGCGGCTTCTACAGCGAGGCAATTCCACAGTAATAAAATCTATCAGGGGAATGAATTTAATCCCCCCCTCCCTTTTCATCCCCCTTCCCCCCCTTCCACACCCCTCCCCCCTCCCCAACAGTGGTGATAAATGAGTCAATTATCGGCGTCCGCACAGCCCTGCAGAAGGGGAGCGGATGTGCCGTTATTACCTGTTGCAGTGGCGTAATGTCGCAGTATTAATCATATTCTAATTTTCCCAGGCCCTCGCACTTGGCACGCATAAATCTGGCACTCGCAAACAAGTCAGCAACGTCGGGAGAGCTGCTAAAATACAGCAAGTGTGTGTGTGTGTGTGTGTGTGTGTGTGTGTGTGTGGTTTGTGCTGTAGAGGACATCGATGAGATGTCACACAGTGAAGGATTTGCAGTCTGGTGGGTTTTCGGGGCCACATAACTCGTCTCAAACATTGACGAAATGACTTGGGGGGGGGGGCTTCTTTTTTTTTAGGGTTACTATGGCCGCAGGACGTGCTGATCAAGGGCAACTTTTTTACATTGATGCAAACACCAAGCAAAAGTCAGACTTTCCACTGAAAGTGACTCCAACAAACCTTTTGATTTGAGCTAATTTAAATGGTCACTAAAAGACTCCATCTCTTTTATTCTCTCTCTCTCTCACTCTCTCGCTCTCTCTCACTCTGTGCCTAATTAACGTGAACAGCATGAAGGAAGTTGCTTTTGCCCAGCATCCTCTGGAATGACTCCAGGACTCGGACAGAGTTTGAATGAGAGTCTTATCTTAAAGTGATGGTTCTGCTAAACCAATTTCCTCCTAACCTAAATGCAGTCGAAACCAGCCGAGACAAGTGTCTGAACTCATTGTATTTAGCTTGGAATTAGAGCCGTGTGATGGACATTTATTACAAGTTTAGCATCTTGAAAAATCCCTAAACATGGACCAAATTCTTGTGGAATGCATATACATGGTTTTTGCATGACCATGCCAAACAACTTGATGTAGACTAGGGCAGGCAATTGGATTCCTCAATAATCTGTATTCTTTCCATATATATATATATATATATATATATATATATATATATATATCACATTAAAAACTATTAAAACTAAACTCAGTATAAATTATATCTCCTTAAGCCCACATCTTGCTCCATTTCAATCCTGATAGATAATAAATATCAATATATCGCCCAACCCTACCTGTCAGCAATGCTTTTAAACAGTACAAAGCCTTCCCTGCACAGTTACTACAACAATAAACTCTTTAATGCCCTTGATTTCAGAGAAGCAATTGTCCCAATACAATTGTCCATATAGTGAAGGTTAGGGCAGGCCTTTAGGAGCCTGAATAATTAGCATTATTTTCAGATATGATTATGAATGAATTTGTGCTAGGTGATATGTCTTGAACTCAAATCAAATCACCGTTTTAATTTAACTATGATATATATGAACAGTTATTTTATGATGTGTGTTTGTTTGGTACAAGCTACTCTAGCTGCTCATTTAGGGGTTCGAGTTCTCAATGTTGCTTTCAAGTTTTACACACACACACACACACACACACACACACACACACACACACACACACACACACACACACACACACACACACACACACACAGAGTGGGGGAAGTATTAACACAAAGTATAAAAAAAAAATAGGTTTTGAATTGGAGGTCTGTATTCTTGTGGGACACACAGGGCTTAACATTAATGTCATTCACACATGGGACCGACGGGGTTCACCAGGCCAGTGGGTATTGCAAAAAACCACACAATAAATAGTTGATCTAAAATGTTAATCACATCATAATTAAGATATTTGATTATCCAGGGTAAAATAATCAATAAGAAAGGTAATACGCTCATTCTATATATATATATATATATGCAAAGCAACTAATCACATGAACATATGAATTGTGCATTAATGTACTACAGAAATGCTGGAGCCTGTAGACCAGTGGTTCTCAGTCCTGCTCATGGAGTACCCCTGCCCTGTTTGTTTTAGAATTCCCATTTCATTTTAGCACACCTGATTCAACTAATGAACTAGCTGAGAATCGGGTGTGTTCTGGCAGGGAAATTCCCAAACAACGGATTGAGAAGCACTGCTGTAGAAGACCCGCCAGCCTCAGCTGTGGAAAATGCTCTAAAGAAAGGCTAATACGCTACAATTAAGCAGAATAAAGGCAACCCTGTGGCACTTCAGGGGGGTCTGGGCTGAAACGTCTGTCACGAGCGAGGGACAAATTCTGACATTTTTTGGCTGTGGTAGACTGGAGCAGGGTGAATTCTTGCAGGAGCGGGTGGGAGCCGGATTAAAAAATTGGTCCTGGGGGTTCTACGTCTGTGCACTAGTACTGTGAACAGAAGACTGCAGGTTTGAATCCTGGCTCGTGCTGCTCATCATCGGCAGCTGGAGTGTGAGAGAGCAGGTAGATGATACAGTAGCAGCAGTTCAGAAACAGGTGGCGGCTTTAAATGTATTGGAGGAAGCATGTGCTTGTAGAGCTGGGCGATATGGGGATACAAACGGCAAGACATGGGCTGGGGTGATACTGATTATAGCGGGACACCAAACGTGGTGGCTGGTTAACTACATGTGGGATGACGGTGGAGAACAGATTTAGCTTTCACTTTGAGTTTCAGTGTTCAGTGTCTTCAGGTTTATGCTCTGAAGTATGTTATGAAGATGGGGGTGTGGCGCTTCTGCATTGTGACTTCACAAACGGATTCAAATTGAAATACATTTTTCCTTGCTTTTTTAGCCTGAAGCTGGAGTGTGAGAAACTGGCCACAGAGAAGACCGAGATCCAGAGGCACTATGTGATGGTAAGGCGTCCATACACATACTGTACATATCAGCAGAATGTTGAAGCTCTTATTTTGAGGTAAAATTGCTACATAATGGAGCAGATCTCTGCTTTAAAAGCACATTATGTTGCTCTTAATGTGCGTTAGTCCTTTTTATTCTCAGCCAAGACAATTTTGTCCTGAAAGTGTATGAAAAATGACCCCCCCCCTTTCTTTCACTCTTTCTTTCACTCTCTCTCTCACATGCGCGCACACACACATTTGATGAATATCTTGGAGAGAAGCAGTGTGGTAAAGGTTTTCTCTCAGATCAGTGTGAGCTGTCTCCTCTCTGCTCGCTGAGCAGATCAGTTTCAGCCCCTGCATTGAAATCAGGATTTCAATCATTCTGCACTTTGCGTTAGAGAGCATGAGAATGAACCTGTAAAACACACACACACACACACACACACACACACACACACACACACACACACACACACACAGAGCTCCAGTGTCAGAGCCTTTTGGTCCTCCTGGTGAGGGCTGCTCTGTGTGCTTGGTTTGGCATTTGCTCCACAGACAGCTCAACCCAATCTTCTTGCTTTCTCTCGCTCGCTCGCTCGCTCTCTCAGCATCTCTGTCTTACTCGCCCTCTGTCTTCCTTTTTTTTTTTTTTTTTGGCTCATAATTTTTGGAGTCTGAGAGTCGCCTAGCAACAGTGTGGGTTCTTGGCACGGCTGCGGAATACAACAGGCAGCTGTCAGGATGCCTTCTTTTACTGCAATCTCTCTCTCCCTCTCTCTCTCTCCCTCTGTGTGTGTTTTTCCCTCTTATTCTTCTTCTTAGTTCCTGCCAGGCCGCTGTTTAGCTGCCAGCTGACCACACTGTTAGTCGTTTAGACCACTCTGCCCTGTTCTGATTGGGTGCAGCTCATCACACTGACCGCTCCATCAGCAGTCTGAGAGCTGTGTGGACCAGCAGCCACTTTAAACCTTTTGCATTCATTAGATTTGTTCTAGAACCCCAGTAAAACTATCATATACACTATAGGTGTATATTTGGAGTCCCCTTCTAATGAATGCATTCAGCCAGAGCTTGTCTAGTCCCTGTAGAGAAGTACTGTCAGTAGAATATAGGAGACTGTGCAGCCGATAAACATGAACCTGTTGGCTCCATGCCTAATGCCTGGCGTGGGCTAGAGTGGAATAAATCCTCCCAGCATTGAGCTGTGCAGCAGGGGAACTGTTCTCTGGAATGATGGTGCCCCATCCAGTTCTCTTGGGATGAATCGGAGAGCTTGGGATGGGTGAGCTGGTGATCTTCCAGTATCCTTTCTCCCGAATGCTCTTGATGTTACTAAATGCAATCAGATCCTCACAGCTCCAACATCTAATGGAAACAAACTCTTTTATTAATTCCACTGATTTTTTGAGGAAATTGGGAATGAGCAGGTGTCCCGATACTTTTGTCTGTATGTTTGGCCATATTGCCCAGCTCTAAGGATAATCAGCTTTTTGATGGACTGAAATTCAGTGCCCTAATAACTCCCTGTTGAGGTTCTAATGATCTCTTTTGTTTTTCAGTACTATGAAATGTCCTATGGCCTCAACATAGAGATGCACAAACAGGTGAGTTTCCTTTTAAAGAATAATATTGTAATCATATTGGGATCAGCAGGTGATTTTTGTGTTTCAAAAATGTTAATGTTTTGAAAAGATGGACAAAAATGTTGGATTAGAGTGTTTTTTTTTTTTTTTTTTTTGGTAATGCAGTTAACACATGGAATCAAACAAAATGAGTGAGATGGGCAGTTGTGCCCAGCGGTTCAGTGATTAGAGCGCTGGGTTATTGATTACAAGCTTCTTGGTTCAATGCCCACATTTGCTAAGCTTTTGCAGTTGGGTCCTTGAGCGTGGCCCTAATCCGCTCTGTTCCCAGGTGGCTGTTGCATGGCTGACCCTGTGCTCTCTGACCTGCACTTTCCGTGCTGGGAGATACTAAATCTGTCTAGCAGAGAATCAAATTACACTGATGTAGTGCTTATATAGTACCTTTCTAGACACCCAAGGTTGTTTCACAATCGCACTCAGGACTCACTTGCACACTCGTGTACACACCAGAGTTGCCAATTCACCTAATCTCCATGTTTTTGGAATGTGCAAGGAAACCGGAGTCCCTAGAGGAAACCCCCCCACACACACACACACACACACACACACACACACACACACACACACACACACACACACACACACACACAGAACATGGAATCTCCACCCAGATGGGGCCTTGAACCCAAGACTCCCAGAGCTGGAAGGCAAACATGCTAAGCACCTAGCCAATGTCCTGCTGACATAGGCCCAGTGACATGCTGGATCACTGACCTCATTGACAAAAAATACTTCCACTCAAAAGGAAATAACCAGTTACAATCCACTACTGCTATGGTGGTGAGCCATCACTTAGAATATCAGATTTAGTCTCTGAATGTAAGCTGTTAAGATCTTGTGTATGATGCTGCTTACTTCCCTGTTTCCATCATCTGCAGTCTAGATTGGCCCGAGGTCATTTTCTTGATGTTCTAGAGCTCAGTGTGCAGCTTTTCAGGTTAGAAACTGTCAAAAACTGAATCTGCAAACATTGTGTGTTTGCAAAACATACACTGTATGTGTTAAGGGGGGGTTGGGGGGGCAGGTGGATATATTTGTTTTCATCTATATTTTCTGACCTTTTTATTATTGCCCCGCCTCCCTCTTCTCCCCTCCCCACTGCGCTCTCCCTCAGACGTTTGGGCCATGCTGAATTTCACTTTAAATCAGGTCACTGCTCTCACACTCGCTTGCTTGCTTGCTCTCTCTCTCTCCCTAGCACCCCCTCCCTTTTATTCTTCCGAAGATGTCATTTGCTACTTTCTGTTGTTTTTGGGTATTTTTGTTGAATGAGAAACCATTGCGCTCCCCCACAGAGGGTGACGAAGGATGGAGAGGAGAGTACAAAGGTGGGGTGTGTTTATCTCACATGAATGGACAGATAGAAAGAAAGAGAAATGGAAGGCTTCTGTGTGGAAGAGGAATACAACAGAGGGGTGTGTGTGTGTGTTGCCTCTTTCTGCTGGGAAGACAGATAGTGCCAGGTGTTAATAGATAGAACTATATGTGGATTATTAACATGGTCAGGGCTGCTACACACACACTGATTATGCAAAGGTGTCTGTTGAATCCCCTCAGGATGTTGGCTTGAGCTCTGTCTGGCGGTCTGTCTGCTCTGAGAGCAGTTCTTTTCTGACCTCCAATGCTCAGACGCTTTCAGGGAGTTGGTCGGCTCACCGTGGCTGGAGCAGGATGGCAGATGCTGGGCATGAATATTTCACCCACCCCCTTCTCCCCAGCCACAGATTAGCATTAACCAGATGTGGAGAACTGAAATATTTACTAGGGGTTTATATATATATATATATATATATATATATATATATGTGTGTGTGTGTGTGTGTGTGTGTGTGTGTCCCACACATTGAGGGAGCAAGTCACAATCTCTTGTGTTGATTGATAATTTCTCTCTCGCTCTGCAGACGGAGATTGCTAAGCGGCTAAACGTGATCTGTGCCCAGCTCATCCCATTCCTCTCACAGGAGGTGAAACAAAGAGCACCACACACTTTTCTCACATAGACATTCTCTCTCTCTCTCTCTCTCCTCTCACACACACACTGCAGTGAGTCATATTTTTTTTTGTTGTTGTTTTTTTTTATGTATGTATAAGCCCACACAGTCTACCCTCCCTCCCCTAATATTTCACCCACTCACTCAGTGTACTGCTGTTGTATTTATACACACAGACACACACACATACATATATATACACACATATATATATACACATATATATATATACACACACACATATACATTTATTTAATTAAATCTTTTTGCTCCACCTTGTAGATGTAAAATTAGAGACATAAGCTCATTTATTTCTGCACAGTTTGTGTTGGTCGTCCTCTAGTCCTTCACCGGTGCTCACAGGGTGCTGTTGGCTGGATGTATATTTTATTGGTGGACTCCTGGCTGAAATTTCACTGTACTTATAGGGAAGTAAGCTGTGTTTTTATTGGTGGATAATTTCTTTCATTGAACATTCCAGCAACACTGCTGTGTCTGTTCAACTAAAACCAGTGCAACACACACCACCACCACGCCAGTGTCACTGCAGTGCTGAGAATGAACCACCACCCACATAATACGTGCTCTGTGGTGTTCCCGGCTACTGAAAATCATGGTGAAAAGAGGCTAACAGTAGAGAAACCAATGGACTAAGTACTGCTGTCTGGTAAAAGGAGCTGATAAAATAAACAGTGAAACAATGTTATAGTTGATTGGTGTAGATCCAAATGTTTGTTGACACCCTTCCTAATGAATCAGCTAAGTCAGCTACTTTAAGTTACGCCCCCTGTGGAAGCAGATGCCCAAATGCCCAAATGGAGCTTATCTAGGCCCTGTAAAGAAATACTGCTAGTAGAATAGGACTCATAAGAGCACATAACTAACTTTAACTCTTGTTGCTGAATGCAATCAAATCTTCACACCAATGTTCCAAAATGTAGTTCCAAAATCCCTGGACAGTAGAGACAGTTACTCAGACAAAAACAGGATAGATGTGTTTTTTTAAATACCCCTGATTTCAGAAGAAATGATGAATGAGGATTTTGTCCATGTAGTAAATACATTGAGTTGTGTAACAGGGTTCCACTGCTGCTTGCTTTGTTTGTTGTTTACTGTTTGTTTTCTGCCTCCTTTCCACAGCACCAGCAGCAGGTGGTTCAGGCCATGGAGCGCGCCAAACAGGTGACTATGGGGGAGTTGAATGCGTCGATAGGGGTACGTGGACTCCCCCCTCTGCCTCCCACAGTGTGTACTTCCATCTTCTCATCTCCTTTTTTCACTTTTTGTTTTTGTTCTCTTGTTTCCATGGATTTGGGGGTTATGTATTCAGATTGTTTGCTACAAAGTTAGATTGAGGCTTGAGGGCAGGAGCAGTTGAATCGTTGTGGGCTTTTTTTATGGCACAATTCCATATGATGGGGAATAAGGTGGAGGGCATGGAGTGAATGCAGTTGGTATATTGGTATATTGGTTTATTGATATTTCTAAATCTAAAAAATATGAACGACACCATTTCAGATATGATGTTGCTATGATATGTTAAAATATCACAAAGTTATGGCATAAAAAAATGTCTTGACTCTTTCAGAAGGAAACATTTTTATATATATATATATATATATATTATTATATATTATTATTATGCAAATGTGGTTTTTTTTAAAGAATAATGTACAGCACATTTTCAGCTAGGAGTCAGCACTGGTCACTGCCCAGTGAGTGGCCATTTAATCATTTATTTTATTCTTGGCCACTAAAACGCTAAACTAGTAGCCTGAGTGGTCATTTGTCTTGCCAGCACATCAGTCATATAAATATTTACTTGTAATTCTGAATTCACATGCAATGGAGGAGGCATGTTCTTGTCTTCACTTTGTGTTGTGTGTAATTCGGGGGGGGGGGTAAAAATAATTATAATTATTTATTTATATTATCCCATCATAATTATGTGGGGAATATTGAACCCAAAAATGTGATTTGGGCCCTTTAAGTTGTTTGGCTGAGAATGAACTCCATGGTTAATTACCGTCCAGCCTGTGCCAAAATAAGCATAGTGGTCATTCTGTTCTGCTAGATAGGGTCCCAAGTGCTCAGTTTTCCCGTTTTTTTGTATGATTTTCAAGCAGTGCAGTTCAGGATTTTCTCTCATATAGAGGGGAGTCATTATTTTTGGATTATTGATATTTATTCAGATACATTTGTTTCATGTGGCCTTTCAGTTAAATTTAGCTTATTGTTTTCTCATTTGCCATATTTATTTTTACCATAGTGTGTGTGTGTGTGTGTGTGTGTATGTGTGTGTGTGTGTGTATGGCAGCAGTTTGGAACTGCACTGAGGTTGCCCCTACTCCCCTGGGTCCCATGGACACTCCTCTAAAGTTCCAGCCCCTGTAGCTGTCCCGGCTGTCCCCTTAACTGACATTGGTTATATATATTTTCTTTCTCTCTCTTGCTCTCGCTCTCTTCCACTCCAGCAACAGCTGCAGGCTCAGCACCTCTCCCAGCATGCTGCTCAGGGTCTGCCCATGGCCCCTCACCCATCGGGACTGCCCCACCCTAGCCTAGCTCTTGGGGGCAGCTCAGGCCTACTGGCCCTCTCCGGAGCATTGGGAGCCCAGTTGGCCGCCAAGGACGAGAGAGCCCATCTGGAGGCTGTGGCGGCAGCAGCAGCAGCCGCAGAACACCACAGAGGTAGGAGTCACATCCAACTGAACACAGCTGCACCTCACTGCCATTTCAGTCCCATTTATTGTTTAATCTCAAGACTAATAGGACAGCATAAATGTTTGGGTCGAGGTTGTTCTGAGGCACAGCTAGACGCTGTTAAAAATAAAGGTGTATAAATCTTTGAGTAAGTAAGAACATTTAGATAGAAAGAAGAACATTTCTATCATTTCTAGCTCTTTACACTCAGCCATCTGTGTTACAAACATGGTTCTTCAATGACTTTGCTCCAAGAAGCGTTTGAAGTGTCTTCATTTTTGGGAGTGTATGCTGTATTCGAGGGCTTGTTCTATATTTGTCTTGTATTTTATTGTTGTTTTAAATATCAATTGTACAGTTTGTGTTTTTTCGGTTTCATGCACTTTTAAAACTGATTGATTCACATGCAAATGAGATTCTGTGATTGCCTGATCTCATCGTAAGTGAAGTGAAGAGTACCCGCCTGCAGGAACAACACTCCACATCACTTCACTCTGAATGGACGGGCTACACTGCGTAACTGTGTGTTTAATTGAGTCGTGGGTTAGCGGTGCACTTATTCACGCTGTTTGTTTATTTGTTTGTTTTGTATTGTCGGGTTGCTGGGACTGCAGACCGTGAGGCTGGACCAGTGAGTATCATTTCTTCATCCTTTTGCTTCCCTTTTTTTTACCCTTCCCCTCTGGCTTTTATTCCTCCCCACCCTTTCCTTCCTTTCTGTCTGCCACTTGCTCTTTCATCCTCCCTTTGCTCATTTTTGTCTGCTTTCTGTCTTATTTCTTTCCTTTCCTCCTCATCTTTTTTTTCCCCCTCCTTCCTTTTCCCTCTCTTTCACCCTTGCTCCCTGAGAGTAGTCAGCCATGCATTAAGCTACTTTATTGCCTCTGGGTCCAGCAGTTATGGAGTTGATTTGATTTATCCTTCTCTCCTGCATGTTCTCCCTCTCTCTCTTAGAGCTCCTTATCCAATGGAGACAAAGGCAGGCCGTCAGACTACCTCAGCAATGGCAAGAAAAGGAAAGCAGATGAGAAGGACTTCACAGACTATGTGAGTGAGACTCTTTGAATGAGGCTGAATTTTGTTTTCATTTTTCAGAAAGTGCTGAAACTGGTCAGTATCTTGAAATGAAACGTTCTACCCCCTCATCTGTCTGTCTCAGGGCAGTGATGCTGACAAAAGTGATGATAACTTGGTGGTGGATGAGGTTAGTGGTGTTAATGAGATTATGTGAAACTTCCCTGCCTGATGTAAAAGGAGAGGTGGTTTATTTGTCTGTTTGTTTGTTTTATTCCCCCACTCAATGCAGGATCCCTCGTCTCCACGCAGCGTTCACTCGTACTCCTCCAGAGAGAACGGCTTAGATAAACTCCCCCCATCTCGAAAGGAGTCTCTGCCCCAGGCCAGCCCCACCTCCCTCGCCTCCTCCAGCAGTGCTGCCTCACCGTCCCGCAGCAAAGAGCCTCCTCCGGTACACACACACACACACACACACACACACACACACACACACACACACACTGTCCTAAAGCAATGAGACAGGCCTCCTACAGTGCGTATATATATATATATATATATATATATATATATATATATATATATATATATATATATATATATATATATATATAATATTCTCACACACACACACACACACACACACACACACACACACACACACAGAAGTAAATGATTTTGTGAGTCTGGGCAATGGGGAACCAGCCTCTATGATCTGTGTACACACACACACACACACACACACACACACACACACACACACACACACACACACACACACACATACTTTGTCCTAAAGCAGCAGATGAGCCTTCCACATTTTTCTTCCCTTTTTGCCTTCTGTAGCACACATACACACATCTGCTCTCTCTCTCTCTCCTTGTACTCTCTTGCTTTCGCTCTCTTGTGCTCTCACACACAAACATGGTGCATGTTCTTCCTTATCCTAAGGCAACAAGACAAGCCTCCTCCAATACGCCCCACACACGCACACACATGCATGACTGGGTGATGGTTTGTGTTTCTAACACCAACACAATATGAGTTTCTGAGAGTAGAGGCACATCATTAAGGGCTGCTGTGACAATGGCTCAACAATATCCTGATGTCACCAGAGCAATATAAATACATTGGTGGAATTAATCTCATAACAAAGTTCTTCCATATTGTACTGAAAAAGGGTTCATCTGGCAATTTTTATTTGATTTGATTCACTAAACTGGATCCACAGTATGATATTTTCATGATGGACCCACTTGTTGCACAATCCACTAATGAAAACTAAAACTGGATGCTGAACCTTGGCATTTGTACCAGAAAGACTGGAGAGGCAGCAGAGTGGGCATGTAAGTCACGTTCTGTTAAAGACAGATGTAAGCTGGTGACTGGTTGGCATGGAGAACGTTAGTGTTCTACTTCTGATGGAACTTCTGTTCAAGCTTTCTTGACAGTGCTAGAGTGGGGTGTGGATTTCTGTTGCTTGTTTGTTGCAAACTTTGATGTTCATTTAGTGCCAGTGCACTATCATTCCTTAAACACTGACCAACTGCATACGTCATTACAAAGAGTGTAGTTAGTCCTGTGTAATGCAAGTAAACTCACTGCACTCAGTATTGGAGATGATCTGGGTAGCAGTTTTTAAAATCTACTGCTGCTTGTGCATCTTTACTATATTATAGTTATTCTTTTGAGTCTTGAATGTCTTTGAAGTATTGTGATAGGAGTAAACCTTTGTACCATTTCACTGTGTTGGTTTTTGGTTACAGTGATGAGACTAGATTTTTTTTTTTTCCTCATCCAAAAGCAACTCTCACACATTATTCTCCCATATCATACATAACACCCCCGTCCTCCCAGCCCCTGCGGTATTTCTCTTCTCTGGTGAGCTCTCACAAATTTAATGTCATCATGTCTAACCATGACGCATCAATTTAAACCAGTTTACATATACACTGCATGGCATTCAGGCATCACATAAAGGGCAACCACGTTTACACACACGTCTCCTGACGTTCACATTGTGAGTGTTTGTCTCCCTGCTCTTAGAGAGAGAAGTCCAGTACTCCTGTGCTGAAACCAAGCACACCCATGTCCCAAGACTCATCCACCCCAGGCCCCAGTGGCCCCCCACAGTTCCGGCCTGTCCCTGGCAAACCAGGTGTGGACCCCCTTGGTAAGCTCAGTTTTCTAATTCTTATAACCTAGTCAGTTACAGGGAGCTAGAGCCATGCATCTGAAAGCTTTGGGCTGTGTCAGGTCAGCCAGCAGAGGGCAGTAGTGGTCTTCACTGACTTTAACCTTCTTTGGAAGGATTATTGCTTGTGTGTACAGTACCTGACTCGCAGGCTGAGGGACACAGCATTAGGTTAATTGATGTGTGGCTCAAATACTGCCCTCTAAAACCGATAAGCTGGTGTAGCAGAGCTCCCTATCAGTTGCTATTTGAGGTATGCAGAGTCCTCACGCCAAGTGAGCGATGATCTGTGGGTGTCTCTTTCTAATGCAGGTGAATATAGTTTTAAACCATGACCCATCAGGACACATCATTTCACATTAAAATATTTTTGGTACTTTTCAGTGCTTATATAAAATGACTAAAAGTTGCCAATATATATATATATATATATATATATATATATATATACTATATATATATATATATATATATGTATCTCTCTTCTCTATATATATATATATATATAATCTCTCTCTGTCTCTCTCTCTGTCTCTCTCTCTCTCTGGCATTTGTAAGTGATAACCATATGCCTAATTTTACATGAACTCTTAACAGGACATGAGTGTTAACATCTTGGAAGATACTTTTAGATTAAATATCTATTTTTAAATATAGCATTGGTTTGAGACCAGTATAAATAGTATTATTATGTTTTTGAAAAAAACCGAAAGGGTCACTCTTTATTTTTGCCCAATTGTAAGTGCATTGGTTCCAGACACCTCTATACCTCTATATAAATGCACGTTTTATGTTTGTGGACACTCCTTCTAATGAATGTATTTTAAGTTGCACCCATGGCTGATGCAAATGCGCACACAGCTTGTCCAGTGCCTGCAAAGAAGTACTGGCGATAGAATGAGTGCCTGGAGCAGATAAATATGAACCTATTGGCACCGTGTCTAATGCCAGGCGTGGGTTGGAGGGCAATAAACACCCCTAGCATTGATCTGTGGGGCAGTGGAATGATGCTGTCTGAAATGATGGTTCATCCAGTACATTTGGAATGAGTAATCATTCCACATCCTCACCTTATTAGTGCTTTTGTTGCTGAGCACTGTGCTCCAGAATCTAGTAGAAAGGCATTAGAAATAAGAATATTTTTGCCAGCGTGAGAAATAATAATGCCCTGTTGATAAACTGCTATGCTGTTTTGTAATTCAGCTCTGGGTCTGAGGAATCCGTTGGCAGTACAAGGTGCATACCCCCCTGGGGCGTTCGGCCTGCCTCCTCCAGGGGTTAATGGAGAGCTAGCAGGTGCTGCTGGATACGGAGCTGGTCTACACCTAGTTTCTCCGCAGATGAATGGATCCGCCGCTGCCGCCGCCGCCGCTGCTGCCGCAGCTGCCGCTGGATATGGACGCTCACCCGTGGTAAAATAATGATTTTAATCTTCATTTTTGGATGATGACAGGCCTGTTTTGGCCTGGTCACTCTTTTAATTCTCCCTGATGCACAAAGCACAATTGCATTGTCCATTTCCAGTCCTGAGGGGCTGCAGTGGTTCTTGGAAATGGTTCCAGCAGACTTTGATGACTAACTGCTGTGCTGAATATGCTTGAGCAAGGATATCACCAATCTGTGTTAGACCAAGAAGTGTGTTATGTTTAAATTGTGTATTTTTTTTTTTTTTCTTCATGATTTAGGTGGGCTATGAGTCCCCCCACCCCCACATGAGGGTTCCTGGACTTCCTGCTAGTCTTCAGCCTGCATCTTCAGGAAAGCCGTGCGTTTTGTCTTCCTTTTTTCTTCTTCTTATTTTTCCCTGAGGTCTTGTTTCAGTCTTCCACAGTCACTGATGTTTTTGTTTCTCTTTCCTCCTGTCCAGTGCCTACTCATTTCATGTGAGTGCGGATGGGCAGATGCAGCCTGTGCCCTTCCCTCCTGATGCCCTTCTGGGTCCTGGCATCCCACGCCATGCCCGCCAGATCCACACCCTCAGCCATGGAGAGGTGGTGTGTGCTGTCACCATCAGTACCTCTACACGGCATGTTTACACTGGTGGCAAAGGCTGCGTCAAAGTGTGGGACATCAGCCAACCGGGCAGCAAAAGCCCCATGGCCCAGCTGGACTGCCTGGTCAGTACACCATCATATACCTCTTTTTGGAGGGAGCATAATCATTTAGTACAGCTGCTAAAAATAGCTCGAATTCCAGCAGGCTTGGTGGCCGAATGTAAAGTTTGGACTGTGGGAATGTTTGCTTTGTAAATTAACTTACATTTAAATGTATTTGGTTTCATATTTTGGTTTGTCCAATCAGAACCGGGACAACTACATCCGCTCCTGTAAGCTCCTCCCAGATGGCCGGACCTTAATAGTGGGCGGTGAAGCCAGCACTCTGTCCATCTGGGACTTGGCCACGCCCACCCCACGCATTAAGGCAGAGTTAACGTCCTCTGCTCCAGCTTGCTATGCCCTAGCCATCAGTCCAGACAACAAGGTGTGCTTCTCGTGCTGCAGTGATGGCAACATCGTAGTGTGGGATCTCCATAACCAGACACTCGTCAGGTAACCATGGACACAGCAGCTATGATAGCGGAGCAGTTATTAGTGGTGAACAGAGACATTATGGGAAGTTATATCATGGTGTAATTAGTGTCCATTTAGTTTTTGTTTTTCCACGTCCACAGGCAGTTCCAGGGCCACACAGATGGGGCCAGTTGCATTGACATCTCCAACGATGGGACCAAACTCTGGACGGGGGGCCTGGACAACACAGTGCGCTGCTGGGACCTGAGAGAGGGCAGGCAGCTCCAGCAGCATGACTTCACCTCACAGGTATTGCGGCACCAGGAAATTGTGGGAAATGGAGTTAATCAAGCTAAAAACAAATCACTGTATTGTTCCATAAACTGTCAGAGAGCTGTGTAATTGTGTTGTTTTTGAAATACATTGTTTTTTCTTTGTGTGTGTTTGTGCACAGATCTTCTCTCTTGGCTATTGTCCTACGGGGGAGTGGCTTGCTGTGGGCATGGAGAGCAGTAATGTAGAGGTGCTCCACGTCTCCAAACCAGACAAATACCAGCTGCACCTGCACGAGAGCTGTGTTCTCTCCCTGAAGTTTGCCTACTGCGGTACGAGTTTTACTTTGTTCAAATGTACATTTTCATTTTGTTGTTCTGAGCTGTTCATGTTCTAGTAAGTGTTTTTGTTTTTTGGTTCTCAATCTACAGGTAAATGGTTTGTAAGCACAGGTAAAGATAATCTACTGAACGCATGGAGAACTCCATACGGCTCCAGCATATTCCAGGTATTGTTCTGTTCTTTTTCAGTCTGGATTCTCTCTCCTTTCTGTCACATACAAGCTGAAATGTTACATGTGGTGCTCACACGTCCTATTTTGGGATCATTTTCCAGTCATGGAATCTCCTGGAAAATAATAAAAATGATAAGTGTACTGGAAATGTCTGTGAGATCTTAAACATTGAGCTTTTGAACTTCTGAAATTGTATATTATAGTTACTGAAGCCGTGAAGGTACCGACAGACAGCATCTTGTTGTTCATTGATATAATTAGATACAAAAAGCCACTAGTCATACAAACATATATTGTACATGTATACAACACGTGCCTCACATTTCACATAAGTGCCATGTAAGAGACTGTTCATGCATTCCTGTGGACTCTAAGTAAAAATACATTTTTTTGGGAGCAACAAGAAAAAGGTATGTTTGGAGAAAGGAATGTGGGTTTTTTTTATGCTCCAGTTTTTGAGCACTGAGTGGGTGATTGAGCAAACTTAGGGCTTATGTTGCAGCCAGTGGCACAGGGAGTATTTCAGCTGTAGAGAGTGGAATTGATTCAATTAAATATCAGCAAATTCTGGGAAGAAACATCACATGGTCCTTTAAAAAAAAAAAAAAACAGTTTCAAAGGATTTCTAATGCAACTAAATAATCCACAGTGAACAATCTCAAGAGGCACTAATTGCACCTTGTTCATTATTATCTTCAAAAGAAATACATTTTTCCTTAAATGTGAATTTTTTTTTAACTGTAGCTCTGCTGTTTATTGTCCTCATGAATTGAGGAAATCCCAAACAAGAAAACTGTGTAGAAGGTCAGACTTTATGAAAACTGCATTGTGTGCATGTCGTCACTTAAGGAAGTCCTGGAGAAACGTTTTTCTAAAAAGTGGGACCCATGAATATGCCATTACATTTTCACGTTCTGGTTGTCCAATAGTTTGTGCTACTATTATAATACTGTCATTTATTAACTGACCACTTAATAGTTGGAGGAAAGGTTTGGAATTTCATTGTTTGGAACACTCATCACTATATGTCTTATCACTGTTTGTGCTTCTAGTCGAAAGAGTCATCGTCGGTCCTCAGCTGTGACATCTCCCCAGACGATCAGTTCATTGTGACTGGCTCAGGAGACAAGAAGGCCACTGTGTATGAAGTCATTTACTGAAACGACTGGAGACTGGATCGTCCCCCTCATCAAGACAAGTGCTACGTGGATGCCAGGGCAGAAACCAGGTTTCGTCTTTGATTCAGCCAGTGACTCGAGCAACTGAGTGATGGAACTTGCATGGATGGAGGATGATGGAGCCCCGGAACAGGACTGACCTTGTTGTTTTTTTAATGCTGTGAGAAAGCTGGTAGTCTAGCTTCAGAGACATGGGATTTCTCCAAAGACCTCTCTTTTCCTTTTTTTGTTTTTCCTTTTGTTCTTTTCTTTTTTTTTTTTTTACAAGATAAAACCTCTGTAGTGAATGAAATAGTGAAGAGAATCTTTTTTTTTTTTTTCTTCTTTTCTTGCTATTTTTTTAAGTCTCTTAAAAAAAAGTTTTCCACGTGGAAACGGACAGTGGAGGAGCAGAATTGCGCCAGGAGAGGAAGGACTAAATAAAGACTGGCTATTTCTCTGGCCTGTTCATCCAGTCTGTGCTGAGCCTCTGGAGACTCACCTCATCTCAGATGTGAAGCTCAGCGCTTCTGACGGATCCAAATGGCTTGAGTTCAGCATCAGTGTGATTGTGTAATGATAAGATGACAGAGTATGGTCTAGGCTAACAGGGGCCGTGGTTTTAATACTCTACTATTTCAGGGAAATGGCTGTATCGACACTCCACTTTAGCGTGTTTTCTCATGTATACTATGTGTCGGCTCACGATGAAAGCCATTTTGACTTTCGCTGGATACTTGGTATGTATGAACTGTAAATAAAGCTCCTTAAAAGCAAAAAACCCTTAACTCATTTAGGTTCATATCCATTTATCCATTTGTGTATATTAGCATATCAAGTAGTTCTCACGCTTAAAGATTGATGAGTTCTCATAAGCAGCTGCAGATCACCCTGAAAATCAAAACAATTGATGCTCACAAAGCAGGAGAAAATTATAAGAAGCTAGTAGAGCATTTTCAGATGCTGTTTCCTCAGTTAATGTAATTAAGTGCAGTTAACAGAAATGGTGGATGTCAAGTTGCGGTCACACAAACATTCCAAAAACTCTGCTCATTGAATTGCTAGAAAGGCAGACTCTGATGTGCTGCTGCACTAAGCAGATATGTGCAGAAACACGACCTTCATGTGAAGAAAACCTTTCCTACATCCTCACCTTAAAACTCTGCATCTGGAGTAGAATATAAACAAGCTTGAATCATTTTGTTCACAAACAGAAGTTGAAATTTTTGGGCCTCAATGTGCAAAAAAAAAAAGAATACCTCCAGCTGTTAAGCATGGGGATGGATGAGTCCTGCTTTGGACATGCGTTGCAGCCACTGACATAAAGGGAAGAGTTAAATGTTGGACCACACTGTAAATAAAAAACAGCAGGATATGGATCCTCAATATGCCACAAAATCCACAGTGAGCTAGGCTGAAGGTTTTGTGATGACCCTCACAGTTTCCCAATCCATATGTCAGAAACCCGTGGACAGACCTCCAAAGAGCAGTGCAGAGCGATGACCCAAGGATCTCGGAACTAGCTGCATTTTGCTGTACTGACCATGCAGGGCGGCCAAACATTTGCATTGGGTCCTTTTTCTTTTCTCACATAATTTTGGAACTGCAAAAACTGGATATAAATAAATGTGCAGCATGTTCCTGAGGAGAGGAGGGGAGATACAGCTCTGCTTTGAAGAAATGCAGGAAAGAGTATCTGTTATGAATCCTGATTTTCAGTATTGATTGAAAATTTCAGTCATAAGTCCAAACCACTCCACAGACCACACATCTCAAAAGATGACCACAAGTTTAATTGTCAATGTATGCATGTCTGATACATCACACAGGAAGTGCTACAGAGGGATATCACAGCTGTGTCTTTGCAGAAAGAAGTCCTTGGCTTTAGAGAGACAGAGAGAGTGTGTATGTGAGTGTATAAGAGCTTGACACGGGACATTGTGGGGGTTTTTGTATTGAAACAAAGCATTAGGCAACAGTAGATACAGATATTCCAATAGCATGACATTAAAGATAAGTTGTGGTGATAAGGCAGCAGAGAACGGTCCAGCTTACGCCAGACAAATCTCCCTGTCTTTGGGCCATTTATAGAAAGGAGGGAAAAACACACCATACTTTCTGCATAACAATAGACTGAACAGAAAAAAAACACTGTAGCACTATTTTACTAAATTTCCATTAAAAAAATCATAGAGTTCTGTGTTTGGAAAGGTAGCAAGCAAAAGAATCAATCGAAAAAAGATCTTGTTTTTTCTTATTTTTTCCCTTTTTTAAGATTCTGAGAGAAGCCCTCTGGTTCACAGATCAGACAAAGTCGAAGAAACAGAAGAAAAACAAAAGAACAAAATCTTGCTCCCAGCAGGCTTTCGTGGTGCATGGATCGCTTGACTTCTTCCTTCAGACATCACATTTTGGGTGGGCAACCACAGCTCTTTAAAAACAGTAGGGGTACAACAGGGCTGAATCATAGGGTGTCTTAGGCATGAATATGGCTGCAGGGAGAGTTGATATTTCTCTGGCATTGTTCCAAGCAGAGTTCTGGGCTGTTTTTATATTTTTATACCTCAATAAAACTATAAGCTTCAACACTAACTTACAACCAAGATCTGCGGCAATTGAGAAACAGCAGACAGGAAGCGTTTCTACTGACTTGCAGTAATTTCTAATGTGGTGTCAGAATCTGTTCTAGTGAGTCACACCTCACGAAAATCATGGTCTTAAGTGCTGTGTATTTTTTTTTTTTTTCTTCACTTTTTGCCATAATTTGAATCTGGCAGTTGATCTTTATATTGTTTCCAGATTTCATGATAAATGGACCAATAGAAATGCTCCAAAATGACTTGGAATAAAATCTTTTTACTTTAACTACTGAACCTTAAGAGGTTTTTTCCTTCTCCTGTAAAGTTGCTATATTGCAGTGTTTCTCAACACTGGTCCTGGAGGCACCGCTGCCCTCCATGTTTTAGAGCTTTACCTGCTCCAACCACATCTGATTCAACTATCCTCTCATAAGCAAGCCCTTCAGAGTTGCATGGGGTGCAGGGCAGGGGTGCCTCTAAGACCAGGGTTGAGAAATGCTGCTATATTGGAGATGCAAGGTTTTTCCATGTCAGTGACAATTCGTGTGTGTGTGTGTGTGTGTGTGTGTGTGTGTGTGTATATATATATATGAGACCATTGAAATAAGAATGAACAATGTTGCCGTTCACTGTTTGTTCACTGAGAGTTCAACCTGCTCCTCATTAGACTCCAGGGAAGCCTCTCGTGGGAGACGGAAATAAAAGACAGGATGGAAAATTCAGCCGGGATTCACCATATGAATATTTAATTGCCGTGTATGGGGAAATGGTGCATCATGTTTGGGAACACATAATCACATCTCTAGTTCCAATCCGGAGAACATAATAAGCCCTGCTCTGTGGGTGGTAAGGATGGCCTTGTTTTCCCTTCTCCGCCCAGTCGTTCACTTCAGTGCAGGTGTTTGTAGCTCATATACAGAACTATAGACTCGGTAGGTTCAGACAAGTTTACTGATAGGAAGCTGTACTGGAATGGAAGTCATCACCAGCCACAACATAGCATGTGACCACAGCAAAGCTGTGATTGATGGGCACATTAAGCCCTATCAACTGCTAATGCAGCTCATGGTAAGATGCTCCCACCCTTTATTTTTTCTCTTTCTAACAAACGGGGCAAAATCCAGCCTCAGCACATTCACTGAACATCTTTAACCAGTTCTGAAATTTCCACTGGATGATTTTCAGGTCAGCTAACCTTTTTTTGGAATGTTTATCATTACCTAGTTTCCTTCAGAAATATACAGAACTCTACACTGAATCTCTGTCTTGCTGGAGAAGAGTTTTGCCGCAGAGTTACATCTACACCTGATCTGGTTCCTCATTTTACATTTACCATCTCAATGTTGAGTTCTATTCTATTGCTTTGTCTAAATCATGATTGTTGCTGTAATTATAAAAACGAGGACACGCTGTCATTGATACAAAGCACTGAAAGTTATCAGTACTAACAGCACCCCCTTGTGGATAGCCTTGCAAAACGTAAGAGACTAATTCCCAGTTTGTTCCTTCATTAGTGGTATTAATAAGTAGTCTTTACTAATAAGTCTCTTTGCTGCAGTAACAGCTTCTAATTTCAGGTGTTCTCTACAGTAATGTGTGATAGTTTTCGTACCTGTGAAAAGCAGAATTAAAGTGTGGAGCCTGGTGGTTAGAGAGCCAGTCTTGTGACTGGAAGATTGCCGGTTCAATTCCCTTATCTGGCAGGAAATGACTGAAGAGCCCTTGAGCAAGGCACTTAACTCCTTGGCTGCTCCCCAGGTGCTGCGGAAAGGGCTGCCCACCACTCTGGGCACGTGTGCTCACTTCCCTCTAGTGTGTATGTCACTGTGTGGATGCGGAGGATAAATTTAAAAAGTGGATTACACACACACACACACACACACACACACACACACACA
>CM067514.1:15049575-15087253 GCA_034509495.1 Acestrorhynchus altus | reverse complement strand
GAGAGAGAGAGAGAGAGTGTGCAGAATAGATACAGCTGTTCAGTGAGCGCTCTGCAGTGCTGATGACTTTATCGAAAGCTGAATGGAGGGGGGAAAAATTGCCTATGTGATTAATATTTCAAATGAGCCCGCTGATGTCACCTACAAGGGTGCTATTTATTTCAGCTCAGTCAAATTATGGTATGCAAGCAAGTCTGACATGAACATTTTTCTGCTCCCTCCCTTTCCCCTCCCTCTCTGTCTCACTCGCTCTCTAGTCCAAGGAGTCCTCATCTGTCCTGAGCTGCGATGTCTCCCCTGATGACAAATATATTGTCACAGGGTCTGGAGATAAGAAGGCCACTGTGTATGAAGTCGTGTACTGAGACAGCAGGAGAAAGGGAGGGAACGATGGTTGGACAAATGGATAGACGAATGGAAGAAGGGACAAGTGAAAGAAGAGCACCATCACAAGTGGGCAACCATGGACGACCATACATACTCTTTGCAAACAGCGTTTCCCTGCTCAGCCTCTGAAGTACCTGCTAAACACATACCCCACAACCCCATTCCATCTCCTCAGAGATACTGAGAGAGAGAGAGAGAGAGAGAGAGAGAGAGAGAGAGAAAGAGGGAGGGAGAGAGAAAGAGGGAGGGAGGAAGTAATGAGACAGACAGTGAGAAGCAGAGTAAGGGAGAGAGGGAGGGTAATTAGCGCAGTCTCTAGATGAAGAGCTCAGCAGAGAGCAGAAAAGCCCACAGGAGACAGCAAGCACTTAGGGAGCTACAGCTCACAGAAAACACACACACACACACACACACACACACACACACACACAGATATATATATATATATATATATATATATATATATATATATATATATATATATATATATATATAAACACACAGATCAGTCATAACATTATGACCATTATGACTTTTTTCTAAATCTGAACTGATGAGGTCTGATCAAAGGTCTCATCAGTGGTCTCCAAGCCCGTTTAGCGCTGGTAGCTACAGTGAGCTAGAGGGTGAAATATGACAAAGACTAAATTAAGGAGAAAACGGGGTTTAGCCACGGCCAGGCCAACGAGTTCATTCTGCTGTCTGTGTTTGTTTTTGTCTTTTTTGTTTTTTTTGGGGGGGTCCTGCACTGGGGGCTCATTACAGTGAGTTTTTTATTGTCTAATGAATTGATTGTCTGATGTGTGTGTGTGTGTGTGTGTTTTCTGTGAGCTGTAGCTCCCTAAGTGCTTGCTGTCTCCTGTGGGCTTTTCTGCTCTCTGCTGAGCTCTTCATCTAGAGACTGCGCTAATTACCCTCCCTCTCTCCCTTACTCTGCTTCTCACTGTCTGTCTCATTACTTCCTCCCTCCCTCTTTCTCTCTCCCTCCCTCTTTCTCTCTCTCTCTCTCTCTCTCTCTCTCTCTCTCTCTCAGTATCTCTGAGGAGATGGAATGGGGTTGTGGGGTATGTGTTTAGCAGGTACTTCAGAGGCTGAGCAGGGAAACGCTGTTTGCAAAGAGTATGTATGGTCGTCCATGGTTGCCCACTTGTGATGGTGCTCTTCTTTCACTTGTCCCTTCTTCCATTCGTCTATCCATTTGTCCAACCATCGTTCCCTCCCTTTCTCCTGCTGTCTCAGTACACGACTTCATACACAGTGGCCTTCTTATCTCCAGACCCTGTGACAATATATTTGTCATCAGGGGAGACATCGCAGCTCAGGACAGATGAGGACTCCTTGGACTAGAGAGCGAGTGAGACAGAGAGGGAGGGGAAAGGGAGGGAGCAGAAAAATGTTCATGTCAGACTTGCTTGCATACCATAATTTGACTGAGCTGAAATAAATAGCACCCTTGTAGGTGACATCAGCGGGCTCATTTGAAATATTAATCACATAGGCAATTTTTCCCCCCTCCATTCAGCTTTCGATAAAGTCATCAGCACTGCAGAGCGCTCACTGAACAGCTGTATCTATTCTGCACACTCTCTCTCTCTCTCTCCCTCCCTCCCTCCCTCTCTCTCCCTCTCTCTCAACAAATAAAGTCTATCAATCTGGCAGCACTGTGCCAAGCCTCTTTCTGAGAGTCATACAAACACTGGTGGGAAACAGAGGAAGATGCTGAGAGATCCCAGATAGAGCTGTAACGTGAGCTGTAAATCTGTGACATTCCCATTTTCAAAGAAATGATTCATCATGAGCATCATTGAACCTCAATCCCAACTTTGGATCAACTCATCTGTTTTGGTGCAATTCAGAATTATATAGAGCAAATACAAAATCCTGGGCTCTTTTTAGGACTGCAGGGATTTAGGAAAGTAACCTGAGCAGACGTAAACTATCCCAACTATAATCTTTTCTGTCTTTTGATACAGATGTGTGAATGAAAAAAAAAACCCTGAATCTGAATCTTGTAGCTAGTCTGGACAGCAACATATTACACCAAATCCAGTTTTGACTACTCTGATCCACGATGGTATTTTGAAATGCGATTATAATCAGATTTGTACAGATACTAATTTTGATGTGACTTTTGTGTCACTTGCAACATGACAATGACATGTCAAATTCACAGTGCCATAACTGGGGCAAAAGGCTACATAACTATACAGTAGATAAGCAAATCTGATCTGATTTCAAACAAGTCTGATTTGAGAAAGTATTCAGAATTTGCCTACAGTCTGAACACAACCATACAATTCCATTGTAGTTGGGACATTGTGTAAAGCATAAATAAAAACAGAATATGATGATTTGCAACCTATGTTCAATTGAATACATTACAAAGTTTGGAAATGTAATGTTCAAATGGATCAACTTTATTGTGTTTTGCAGATAAACAATAAATACCCATAATATAAACCCACTGTATATGGGTACTGAGCTGCGGAACTGAATCAATCATTTCTGTGATGTCACAGAAACATATTTGCAACCTATTTGCATGTAACATCTAATTCAGCTTTAACCTTTAAGTAAAGTTTCAGCTTGGACTGCTTCATGATAAAAAAGCAGAGTGCATGTACATGCATGTCCAAATAACAGTAGTCATATATGTCCTGTTTAATTCTTAAGGATAAAGGATGGCAGTATGACAAAGTACTTGTAAAAATGTGTAAAAATGTCTGTAATTCATAAACAGTTCATGCAATATTTTGTTAAAGGCCTTGAGAAGTAAAGCTAGAAGTCTACAATATGCTTTACTATCCATTGTGATTGTGTACAAATGGAAAATTACAAAAAAAAAATGTAATTTTCTGTGTAAATAAGGACCTGACTTAACATACACGTCCTTGGGCTCTGATTCAGCAAGTTCATACAGCCTGCAGAATCTTGTTTTGCTTGAATGAGAAGCTTCTGCCATGCAAAGTTTTCTAGCAAAGCAACAAACTTTAGTCAGGCTCTTCTCTAGGCTGGAAATGATTTAGCCTTTCTCTTTCTGATTATCCCTCCCTGCCTGGTTCTTAAATCTCTCTTACCTGGAAGATGCTGGCTCCGTACGGCGTTCTCCACGCGTTTAACAGATTGTCTTTTCCTGTGCTCACAAACCATTTCCCTGCAAGATGCAAAGAACGACTCAGTCTGTGGTACAATGTGTATTATTACCATTACAAATTACAACTCTCCTTTCCAGGTGTGCACATCTAAGCCTTCTTCAGCCTCACGGCTTTTGAATGCTGATCATTGCTGCTGTAATATTTGACTCATTTGAATAGTAAGAGCATTATTCAGCAGTTGTATCAGGATCCAATTTTGGTAAAACATTTTGAAACTGTGTAATTATCTGAACCTGGTTAGGATACATTGATTCTTAGACTTGGATGATTACAACTTTTTTTTTTTTTTAACAATGATTTGAAAGACAAATTCAAGCAGATTCACAACATACACTAGTGCATCTCAAAAAAACTTCACCGCAATTTCTTCAAATTTTGTTATGTTACAGCTTTTCCTGTTAAGCACAGTGGCCTCTATCATCCTTAAATGGAAGATGTTTGATACCACCATGGTTTTTCCTTAAGCCTGCCGCCCGGCCAAACTGAATGATCGTGGTAGAAAGGGTTTAGTCAGGGAGATGACCAAGAACCCAATGGTCACTCTGACAGAGCTCCAGTGTGGCTCTATTGAGACAGGAGAACCTTCCACCAATCAGGCCTGAATGGTAGACTGGAACCCATTTCTCAGTAAAAGGCAGCAGTTACAGCAAGACAGGTTAGCTAAACTACAGCTTTCAAAACATTTATGTTATGTATTGTTTTGAATTAACTTTGAAAGTTGCCATTAATGCTCCAGACCAAAACATTGTACATCTGATCATAAAGGGCCCCGATATCTAAAGTCATGTACCTGTTGACCTTATATATATATATATATATATATATATATATATATATATATATATATATATAAAATTCATAATTTCTTAATAAGGCTGTGCTCTTTCTGCACTTTGTTGGTGATTCTCTTTGAATTAATACAGTTAATACTTTCTTTCTTTGTCTGTCTTTCTCTCTATCTACCTATGAGAACGTATACATGTCCTAATGTTTCTGGACCCCTCATCTAATGAATGCATTCAGCTATTTTAAGTTGCACCCACTGCTGACCTAGATGTCCAAATGCACACACACAGCTTGTCTAGTCCCTGCAGAGAAATGCTGCCAATAGAAAAGGACTCTCTGCAGCAGATAAACATGAACCTACTGGCACCATGCCTAATGCCAGACATGGTCTTTAGGGATATAAAGCCCCCTAGCACTAAGCTGTACAGCAATGGAACTGTGAGGTGGAGTGATCATCCAACACCCTGAGCTCACTAATGCTCTTGTTACTCAATGCAATCAAATCCTCACAGCAATGCCCAAAACCTATGACCCTTTCCTAGAGAGTATAAACAGTTACTCCAACCAAAGCAGGAAAAACTCCATTTAATTGGCTTGATTTCAGAAGAAATGAATGAGCAGGCGTCCCAATACTTTTGGGATCATTTAAAACATAGTGCATATGTTTTAAATGATCATATCAGTCAGACGTAGCTACTGCATTACTGGTTATAAATTCATTGAGACTGTTGAGGATAAAGTTCCCTATACTTTAAAGCTTGCTGCTTGACTTGTGTTCAACTCTGTATGTACTATGTATTATGTATATTTTGAATCCTTCAGTTGGTATAGTTCCTATGGTTTGGAAGAGTGCTTATGTAACACCTTTATATAAAGAAGGCGGAGCATCTGACCTTTACAATTATAGGTCTAGGTAAATGATCAAGCCTATCAAACATACTAGAACCTCTAGTATATAATCAGCTGAAATCATTCCTCTCAGTAGATTCTATTCTGAGCATCACATCAGAGAAAAGCAGTGCACTGTTACTGCAGCCTTCTTGCTTTAAAATGCATTACTTTACTTTAGACAGAAAGAAGCACATTAATCCTTACTGATCATTCAATACTTAACATTACGTTTCTTAGTATTTGATTTCATCAAACTGCCTACGTTAAGGGTAAGTAATTATACTTTTTTAACCCACTGTGTTGTGCACACGGGAATGAATCCTCTGCATCTAACCCATCCGCACACAGTGATACACACTAGTGAATTCACACATCAGGGGGAAGTGAGCAAATATGCCCAGCGCAATGGGCATGCCCACTGCTCCCGGCACATTTGCTCACTTCCCTCTGGTGTGTGAATTCACTAGTGTGTATGTATGTGTCTGTCTTCAGCCCATATATGCTCTGTTTATATTTTGATATCAATACAAATATTGATATATCATCCACCATTGGGAGCAGCGCCCAGGGAGTTCAGTGCCTTGCTTAAGTTCAGGGATTCAAACCGGCGACCTTCCAGTCACGAAGCTGGTTCCCTAACCACCAGACCATGGCTGCTCCCAACAGAGGATGATATACCAATATTTGTATTAATATCAAAATATAAACAGAGCGTATATGGGCTGAGGACACACACACATGCACACACACGCGCACACTCCCCATGGTAATCATCTATATCGTATCAAATGTTGCCATTCAGCTAAAATATATCAGGCTATGATTTTCTTTGTCCATATTGCTCACACAGTCACAGAGGTTAAATCTGAATTCAGGCAAACGTCTAAAGGCATCCCATAAGGCTCAATCCTGTAGCCAGTTCTCTTTAAATTGATACTGATAATATTGTTCAGCTATGCTCAGATGCTCATATTGCACATTCTGCTGTAAATTTTTTTAATAATAAACAGTAATAAAGTAATAATAAAGTTGCACTCAATAACCATAAATTCTTCACACTAGATATGCTGCACTGGCCTGACCTACTTATACCTAGAAGGACCGAGTGCTGGTCATCTATCCGCTGTAATTTTCTGGAAGCACTGTGATGGTTTTAACTATTCATAGTGGTTTGGCTATAAGATAAAAGACCACTGAGCCTTTATACATGGAAATGCAGAAAACTAAATTCATTTCATTTCCCAGAGGCATCTACAACATACAAATATCTTGGAAACTGGATCGATGAGATCATGTTTACAGTGCATCCGGAAAGTATTCACAGTGCTTCACTTTTATTCCCAAATGGATTCAATTAATTTTTCCCTCAAAATTCTACACACAAAACCTCATGATGACAAAGTGAAAAAAAGGTTTTTGAAATTTTTGCAAATGTATTAAAAAAATCTAACATAAATATAACCTGCATAAGTATTCACAGACTTTGATCAGTACTTTGTTGAAGCACTTTTGGCAGCAATTACAGCCTCAAGTCTTTTTGAGTATGATGCTACAAGCTTGGCACATCGGTTTTTAGGCCATTTCTCCCGTTCTTCTTTGCAGAACCTCTCAGGCTCCAACAAATGGATGGGGAGCATCCAGAGATGTTCAATTAGGTTCAAGTGTGCAAAAAGTGAAGTGCTGTGAATAATTACATTTAGTAAAATATATAGGAATGATGCAGGTTGTCCTGTGCACTGCAGAGAGATGTCAATTGAGAAACATTAAGGAGCTAATTTAGGACGATGATCGATCCATTCTACCTTAAGTTCTCAGGCCCTTGGACTGTTTATCACTATGCATCTAATTCATTATTGGTGATAATTATAATATTTATCATTTTGAGTTGTGTGTTGGCTGGTGGCCCTCTCTCTCTAAAGCATGACAGACAAGGATCTGATTGAATTATTGCTGAGATTTAATTGGAACCTTGTAACTTACTTGCAATGTAACCTGAAATAACTTAATAAACATACTTTATTTTGTCACTGGGGCATATATAATAATAATAATATCCAATTTATCTTATTTCACTGAATTTCTTTTTATTATCAATTGATAGATGTTTTATATTTCAGGTTGGTTCCAGCAATTTGGTTGATTTATGGTTCTATTTATTATCATTACTTTTATATGGGTTGCATTTTTGGATTTTTGATAAGAGGAGCCATGGTGGAGACAGGGTGGTGGATGGGTGACTTTCTCATTAACTCAGATGGTAGAAATGGGCAGATGAAATGGGCATTGGAATAGGAGGCGAGTTTATTTCATTATTCTACATTTTGTTAACAGGGTAATATCAGTATATTGTCAACATATTTTTCATTATTGAAATATTTTTCAAATGATCAATATATTTTTCAAGTGTAATTCAAGGATGATGACTCTACATACACTGCCAGGCCAAAAAAAGATACCATCTGGATTTAACTAAGCAAATAGGTAAGAGTCTCCCAATGGATAATTACTGCACGGGTGGTTGTGTTTCAGCTGGCAACAAGTTTTTTTAACCCTTACTGATGCAGTGAGTAGATTTTCACCTTCAACTATGCTGAAAGGCACATCCTGTGGTCGTGGAAAAGATGTTAATCTGTTTCAGAAGGGTCAAATTGTATGCATCAAGCAGATAAAACATCGAAGGAGATTACTGAAAATACTTAAATTGTGTTAATATCTGTCCAATGCATTATTAATAAGTTGATCTTCAACTGAGCATCTTCAACTGAGAATCTTCATCTGAGAATCTTCATCTGAGCATCTTCATCTGAGCATCTTCATCTGAGCATCTTCATCTGAGAATCATCTGAGCATCTTCATCTGAGCATCTTCATCTGAGCATCTTCATCTGAGCATCTTCATCTAAGAATCTTCATCTGAGCATCTTCATCTGAGCATCTTCATCTGAGAAGCATCTGAGCATCTTCATCTGAGAATCTTCATCTGAGCATCTTCATCTGAGAATCTTCATCTGAGAATCTTCATCTGAGCATTTTCAACTGAGCGTCTTCAACCGATCATCTTCACATGAGCATCTTTCCGGAAGGAATGTGGTCAAAAAATATCTTGAATGACCGTGGTCAGCAATCACTTAAACATTTGGTGAAATCAAATAACAAAAACAACAGTAGAACTCAGGGACAAGTTTAATTGTGAAAGTAAGATGATTTCCACATGCACAATGTGAAGGGAACTGAAGGGATTGGGACTAAACAGCTGTGTAGCCTTAAGAAAACCACTTATCAGTGAGGTTCACTGGCAAAAATAGCTTCAATTTGTTAGGGAGCATAAAGATTGGACTCTGCAGAAATGAAAGAAGGTCATGTGGTCTGGTGAGTACAAATTTACCCTGTTCCAGAGTGATGGGCACATCAGGGTAAGAAGAGAGGTGGCTGAAGTGATGCATCCATCATACCTAGTACCTACCGCACAAGCTTGGGGTTGCTGCAGTTGGTCATCTAGGCTCAGCAACATTATGTGCCCAAAGAATGAGGTCATCTGACTACCTGAATATACTGACCGACCAGGTTTTTCCATCAATGGATTTTTTTCAAGATGACAATGCCAGGATTCATTGGGCTCAAATTGTGAAAGAGTGGTTCAGAGAGCAGGAGACATCATTTTCACACTTGGATTAGAAACCACAGAGACCAGACCTGAACCCCATTGAGGTTCTTTGGGCTGTACTGAAGAAGACTTTGCACAGTAGTAAAAAAAATAATGGAACTCTGCACTGAAATAAATGTGGTGACATTTGTAGAGGCTTGTGGAAACGATGCCACAGTAAATACATGCCATAATCAAAGCTAAAAGTGGTCCAATGAAACATTAGTGTGTGACCTTATTTTGGCCAGGCAGTGTATTAACTCCACCTACAGAAAGAGGCAGTGGCACTGTTTTTCTAGAGTAAGTGTTCAGACGTACCGCAGTGGGCAAACTTCAGGGAGAGAACACAGCTCTCGTGCAGGTGCAGCTGGTATTTGTCTGGTTTGGAGACGTGGAGCACCTCTACATTACTGCTCTCCATGCCCACAGCAAGCCACTCCCCCGTAGGACAATAGCCAAGAGAGAAGATCTGTGCACAAACACACACAAAGAAAAAACAATGTATTTCAAAAACAACACAATTACACAGCTATCTGACAGTTTATGGAACAATACAGTGATGTTTTTAGCTTGATTAACTCCATTTCCCACAATTTCCTGGTGCCGCAATACCTGTGAGGTGAAGTCATGCTGCTGGAGCTGCCTGCCCTCTCTCAGGTCCCAGCAGCGCACTGTGTTGTCCAGGCCCCCAGTCCAGAGTTTGGTCCCATCGTTGGAGATGTCAATGCAACTGGCCCCATCTGTGTGGCCCTGGAACTGCCTGTGGACGAGGAAAAACAAACAAACTAAATGGACACTAATTACACCATTATATAACTGTCAGTTCTGGATGATGCTCTGTGTTTTAGGCTGTATTTGCAGAACAGAGAAGCATGTTTCATTTTAATTCATATTCAGGCAGCGGTTGTAGAAGTAGGATTTGGGGAATGGAGGCAGAGCTCAGCAGGTGATGAGAGAAAAAAATGGTTTGATTTTCTAAACTTTCTGAAAATAGGAAGCAAATTTCACCAGCAGCCAATCAGATTGTCAAAATGAGATGTGATAAGCAATTCGTCACATCCCGCCTAGAGACAAGCTACAGGCTAAACTGAGCATTCAGAAGATTCAAAACTAGGTGCACATTTAGGGGAAAATAATTGCAATGGTGGGAATATGGAAATAACATATTCGAAATGCACAGGAACATCCAATGGCAATTTAGGACATTTTTAAAAACAAGACCTGTCACATCTGTCACACTAAATGCAAATGAGTAGATGATTTTGTACAAAGCAGTAAGTGTAAGCTACCAAAATAATCCCACCCACTTCTTCCAAAGCCACTCCTCTAAAACACATCAACACACATGGCCTGACTGGTCTCATATTTTTCATTACTCTTCATTCAATCTGAATGAAATTATTAGATAGTGTTTATACAGTCCTGTGGCCTCCACAGATATTCATGTTTTTCTTTTTGAATGTCATAGCATTTGATTTACTGACTGATATCACTATGTAAAGACTTTCAATAAATCTATAAGACTTTCACTCAATTCTATAATAACCAATCACATATTGCAGCTTTAATACTCATATTAAGCAGCATGCCCTCAAAGGGGTCAAACAGGATAGGATAGGATAGGATAGAACTTTATTGATCCCTTGGGAGGGTTCCCTCAGGGAAATTAAAGTTCCAGCCGCAACATGAGTACAGTACAGGAAGGTAGAACGAGATAATTTAGTAAAGAAACACTATATAAATTTAAAGAATATATAATATAGAGACTATATGACAATGTACAATATATATTATAAGTAAATAAATAAATAGTAGTAAATATAAATAAATATAAATAGGGCATGAGAAAAAGAGAAAAAGTGTCCAGTAGAACAGGATGCAGAATACCTGACGAGTGTCTGGTTATGGAGATCCCACACTACGATGTTGCCATCACTGCAGCACGAGAAGCACACCTTGTTGTCTGGACTGATGGCTAGGGCATAGCAAGCTGGAGCAGAGGACGTTAACTCTGCCTTAATGCGTGGGGTGGGCGTGGCCAAGTCCCAGATGGACAGAGTGCTGGCTTCACCTCCAACTATCAAGGTCCGGCCATCTGGGAGAAGCTTGCAGGAGCGGATGTAGTTGTCCCGGTTCTGATTGGACAAAAAAACAGGGTAAGTTCTATGAAACTGACAGATCAAACCAAATTTACACAACATTCCCACCATCCAACTACAGCCATTAATTCTGCTGGACATCTAGTTATTTTTATCAGCTTTACTTGTACAATTAAAAATATACACCATCCAAAGAGAGGGTGTGTGTGAGGGTGTACTGACCAGGCAGTCCAGCTGGGCCATGGGGCTTTTGCTGCCCGGCTGGCTGATGTCCCACACTTTGACGCAGCCTTTGCCGCCAGTGTAAACGTGCCGTGTGGAGGTACTGATGGTGACAGCACACACCACCTCTCCATGGCTGAGGGTGTGGATCTGGCGGGCATGGCGTGGGATGCCAGGACCCAGGAGGGCATCAGAAGGGAAGGGCACGGGCTGCATCTGCCCATCCGCACTCACATGGAATGAGTAGGCACTGGACAGGAGGAAAGAGAAAGAGAGGTCAATTGAGTGAGGAGAGATTCAGCAAGAAGGCTGAAGCAAATAAAGACTATTTTATTCCTCTGTTCATTTATTTTTTTTACCTGTGGGGCAAAAGGTCACTAGGTAAAGGTGTTTATGAACCATAGTGAACTCAAAACAGGTGGTGATTTACAGCTTGGCTTTCGTTTACAGATTTAAAGAATGTGGAGGCCAAACCTTGAAAGATGAACTATTCCATCATAAAAAACAGGGATTTTCTTTTCTTTAATTCCACATACCCTGAGACAAAGCAGCTGACACATATGACAGATACTGCAAGATGGAGAGTTGGCACATCAAACTAAACCAAACAAAGAGTAGGAAATACAGTTAACATCTTTATCAATCCATTCCAATCTTGAAGTGTCTTGCGTGTTTTGGGAAAACAAGGACAGAACACGTAAAAAATGAATTGGGCTCAAAGCACCCAATTCAACATCAGAAACAGTTTAACACACATTACATTCCCCAAAGTTGAATATAGATTTTAGGCTTCAAACACATAACAGTAGGAGGATTCTTGCCTTGTCTTCTAGCTAAGGATACCAAAGTGAACAGCAAAGCACTTTTGTAAGTCACTCTGGATAAGGGCATCTGCTAAATACCGTGAACGTAAATGTAAGAGAACTGTGTAGAGGAACTGTCCGAGGCATAATTGGATGACCAAGAGTTGGAAAGAAAAGACAAGCCAGGAGGCAGTGGGAACTGTGCTCTTTTAGGAAAATACTTTCTGCAGAAATCAGTGGCTGGTATATAAGTGATGTTATGCAAATAATGTCATCTGGAGTTGATGTGATATAGTGCAATGTAGACATTTAGAGGCATTCACTAAAGCAGGAGTGGGGAACTCCAGTCCTGTAGGGTTGGATTCCTCAGGCTCAGACTGAGACTCAGCTTTATTGTCATTCTCACCATGTAACACGAAAAAATGAAATACTCTGGCCAGGGGTATAGAGTGAACTTACGTTAGATAAATAAAAAGAAACAGAAAATAGACTAATGGAGCTGGAAAAACAAACGAAGTTTAATAAATGTCTAAGTAAAAGTAAATAGACTGCACAGTGTACTGCTGCAGTAACAGCTTAAGTTGTGGTAATGCTGAGGTAGCAGCAGAACTTAGCAGCAGCACATAACAGTGACAGTTTGCATAGTCAGCATGGGTGGGGTTGTGTTCAGTTAAATGTCAGTATGTGTGGGTGGAGCAGTTTACTTGTCTACGTTCCAGGTAGAAATTGTTTCTAGATGGTTTTTGCCTGGATGCTGCGCAGCCTCCTCTCAGAGGGAAGGTGGGAGGGTGAAAAGTCTGCGTGGCTGTAAATGTCACTAATAGGTGGTAAGCTGCACCCGATGGTCCTCTGTGCAAACTTCACCACCCTCTGCAACAGTTCCTTCTCTGCCAGTCCTACGGAAATCCACAACCATCTCCTTGCTCTTCTGCTGAGAATGACACCACTCATCACCGTGCCACCACTGTATCGTCTATGAACTTCACCACAAGATTGTTCTTGAAATGAGCTCTGAACTTGTGGGTCATCAGTGTGTACAGCAGACGGCTGGCAACATCGTAGTGTGGGATCTCCATAACCAGACGCTCGTCAGGTATCCTGCGTCCCTTGCTGACTGATTGGTTATTATAGAAACTTTTAGATGGATTGAAATAGTCTTTACATACTGATATCAGTCAGTAAATCAAATGCTATGACATTAAAAAAGAAAAGAAAAACAAATATCTGCGGATGTCACAGGCATCTGCTTTCATCTTGGACACCAGGTTCTGCAGGATAATGGAATTAAAAGCAGAGCTGAAGTCTAAAAACAGCAGCCTCACATAAGAGTCCTTGTTTTCTAGGTGAGTGAGGGCCTGGTGGATCACAGTAGTGATGGCGTCAGCTGTGGACCGGTTCTGCCTGTACGCATACTGGTGAGAGTCCTCAGTCACATTGATGGTCTGCTTCAGGTGCCTCATCACCAACCTCTCAAAGCACTCCATGGTGACAGGGGTGAGTGCAAAGGGGCGGTAATCATTGAGGCACGACACTGAAGAGGATTTCCTGCACAATTTTGTGCTTTTGCCACCCAAGCACACCTGATTCATCTCACCTGTGAATTACCAGGTGCACTTGGTGTGCTGGAGCAGGGAAATCAGCAAACTACTGAACTCTGGCCCTCAGTTCCCCATCCCTGATCTAAAGGCATCTCCTTCTATTCAACACCAATGCCTGTTGAAACCCCAGGGATGCCACAGCCATCTGTCTCATGGCAAAACTGGCCATATAATGAACAAAAAGGGTATCATTAGGTGATAGACAAGAATTGGCAGTTAGCACTCTCTTCTGAGTGTGTTTCACTTTCTAAAGACTGAACTGGATGATTTCATATGAGACAGAAGAAGCACATGTTAGTGTTCACCTTCCCAGGACTGATAGCATTGTCCTGGCTAAGGGGTGGAAAAGGAAATGACCAAGGCCTAGTGCTGGGCTGCTTAAAACTTCAAAGTTTGATGTCAAGCATAAGGTCCAAAACAGACCTAAACACAGTGCAAATACGAAGCACATTTTCTAACAAGAACAAAAACAAGGTTCAAACAGTACGTTTTCAAAGCTACACACAAAAACAAAAAAAGTAAAACTGCAACATCAGTGGAGTTTTATGTTAGTTATTAGTGATGCTTTTATCCAAATGTGTCTGTAATAATAAGTTCTGTTAAAATGTAACAAAAAAGAAAACAACACTGTTACAAAGGGCTCCTTGAGTGAAGCCATAGAAAAAACACTTTTGGTTCTGTACAGAAGCATTTTTGTAAAAGAGATAGGAGTGTGCAGAATTTTTAAATTGGAGAAGAAACTGGGCACTAAATTCACACTATGTGAGATAAACCATCTGTATAGAGATATTTACTCGGAGAGATAAAGTCCCGTTACCATTTCAGTCAAAGACAAAATTTCACACATATAAAGGTTGTGAGTGAACTTTTTATATTCCACTGACAATTTTAGGAGTTAAATTACAGATCAACTTTCTCTTCTAATGCATTCTGCATGACCCATCAGGAACTTTCTTTTGAATGGGCTGAAAAATGAGTGATGGATGGCTTTAAAAGATTCTTTCTTAAAGGCATTGTGTCTTTAAGGCACACAGGCAATCATCCTCTTACATTAGCACAACACCTTCAGGGTAATTAATGAATCTGACTGTCAGATTGGCCTAGAATAAAGACTACAGCTGAATGAGAAGATGGATGGATATTAAAAGAGGAAAAACAATGGAAAAGGAACAAAGAAGGTATGAGTATCTAATATCCTGATGCCTGGTCAGGATGTTGGAAAATCACCACCCTACCTCATCCCCAACTCCTCATCCCAAAAGTATTGGAGCACCATCACTCCAGAGAACACAGTTCCAATTATGTAACCCTGTTGGGTCTCTCCCCATCCTCCTACATACAATACCCCCGACACTAGAAGCCACCGCTTCTTTTTGAACTGCCAACATTGCATCACTGATAGGCACTGTGGGAGTGGTTGGGGGGAGAGAGCACCATCTACACACCTCAGAGTCTGATAGCAAACAGCATGACCTGGGATTCTGACCTGTTATCCACGGATCATATTGCTAGGCCATTAGCACATGAGCCACTTGGAGCCCAGAGAGTCCTTCTCTATTGGCAAAATGCTTGCACATCTGTCTCAGCAATAGCTGCAAAGTAAAGTAGCTCAAGACATTCATTTGTAAGGGTGTCCACAATCATCTGGACATTTTGTGTATGTGAGTACTGATCTAAACATATAATATTAATAATTAGCAGTGTGGTATAGTATAATAATATACTGATATTATAACGTTATAGTATAATATATTATAGCACTAATCAAGCTATACACTATACACTTGGACTGCATAATGTATCACTTGTTAATTGATATTATTGTGATCTGCAATGTGCAAATGAAATCCTGACCTTTACTTATAAAAGTAAAATCTTAATCTTAATAAGTAATCTTAATTCATTGCAATATGGTCACAATACCAGTATTAGGTCCATATTGTGCAGCCATACCATACTCCACCATACATCACAGCAGAAAGCTTCATAAAGTAAGCAGTCAGTGGGGACTCTTCAGCGTGGGGTATAATTAAAAACAGGAGCTGGACGTCCTCTTCTTTCTTTTTTTAATTAAATCCAACATATCTCATTTTTGCTGCCCTGCGGTGCTCTTTAGCAGATTCCTCCTGTTATTCTATGATGTGCTGCTGAAGGCCAAGCTTCAGTCCAGTGCAAGTGACCATCATTAGTCGGCATTTTAATGAATAATCAACTCAAATGAAGCAGAAGCACTTTTACTTTCATTTCAGCTATTAGTCCTTTATCAGAACTGTCTCGCATATAAATGTCCTATGGTTTGAAAATACTCCACTGTCAGAATTCCAGGTTTGTTTGAGGGTAAAGGTGCACATAAGAAGAACATTATTCTAGACAATTCCAGACAATCAGGTAAAATAAAGCTCTGAATTAAAGCATGTGTTCTACCAAATTAAAGCATATGCTGCACTACATGTACTGTACCGTGTACTATGCCAAACACGGTACTGAATCAAAGCAAGTACTTTACTGAATTAAACACTGTATTGAATCAAACACTAATAAATCAAAGCTTACTGTACTGAATCAAAGCATACTGTACTGAATCAAAATATATACTGTACTGAATCAAATACTGTACTAAATCCAAACACAGTGTCCTGAATCAAAGCATATGGTGTACTGAATCAAACACTGTACTAAATCAAAGCATACTGTATTGAAGAAAAGTATATACTGTACTGAATCAAACACTGTATTAAATCAAAGCACACTGTACTGAATCAAAGCATGTACTATACTGAATCAGTGTATTAAATCCAAACATACTGTATTTAATCAAAGCATATACTGTACTGAATCAAACTGTACTAAATCTAAGCTTACTGTACTGAATCAAACACTACAAAATCAAAGCTTACTGTACTGAATCAAACACTGTACTAAAAGTATATACTGTACTAAATCAAACACTGTACTAAAAGTATATAGTGTACTAAATCAAATACTGTACTAAATCCAAACATACTGTTCTGAATCAAAGCCTATGGTGTACACTGTACTAAGAGTATATACTGTACTGAATCAAACATTGTACCAAATCAAAAACTGTACTAAGAGTATATACTGTACTGAATCAAACACTGTACTAAATCAAAGCATACTGTACTGAATCAAAGTACATATTGTACTGAATCAAACACTGTACTAAATCAAAGAATATACTGTACTGAATCAAACACAGCAGTAAATCAAAGCAAACTGTACTGGATTAAACATTTTACTAAATCAAAGCATACAGTCCTGAATCAAAACATACTGTACTGAATCAAAGCATGTACTGTAGTGGATCACATACTGTATATAATCAAAACATGTAATATATTGGATCAAACAAAGTACTGAATCAAAGCATATACTATACTGAATCAAACGCTGTAATAAATCAAACCATATATTATAATGATATATATTTTATACATAATAATTATTATTCTATTATAACTCTGCTTATTATGCAACATTATGTAATAATCCTCTGCACTTTTTTCACACTGTACTCATATTCATCTCTTATATTTCATGCTGAGAATAACACACTTCTCCTTTCCTATGTTCTTTCACAGTGTACACAAGTATATTTTATATATATATATAGAGAGCGAGAGAGAGCGAGAGAGAGAGAGAGAGAGAGAGAGATACTGTTATTCGTATCTATATTTTACATAATGCACTTACATTTTTCTACTTTAAATATTTCTACTTTTATCTTTTGTCATATTAATATACATCTCTACATTTTAGTTATCTTTAACCTTGGTCTTTTACATTTCATAGGTTCTTTCCTTGGTCTTCACCTCTATTGTTCCATGTGATTGGCCCGCTGTCAAAATATTTCTCTATGTATGTGGCAAATAATTTTTGAACTATACTGAATTAAATACTGTACTGAATCAAATACTGTGCTGAATCAAAGCACACTGTACTGAATCAAAACAAGTATTTTACTGAATTAAAGCATTTACTGTTTAAAATCAAAGCATATACTCTACTGAATCCAACTCTGTACTGTATTGAAACAAAGGCTGTATGGTAGTAATTCAAAAACTCAATTGCCTGATATATAATGAGGATAATGTAACAAAAATAATATTTTTTAGTGTCAAATACCTTCTTTCTGATTTAGACAACTTCTAATCACACGACTCATGTTATCATTAAAAAAATGAGCTAAATAATAAATACACCATGGACCTCAGAACATGGTTTTATAAGCAGATCCAGACAAATTGGAATCATTTAATGGCACGTCTTCATTCTTGTTTTTCATAGTAGCTTAAGCTGCTATCTAGACGACACAGTGATTTGAACACCCAATGTTCGGTTAGTGTTGAAGAGAACAGCCTGGTTGGTTCAATTACAATAACTGCACAATTAAACCAACCAATCATGAAGCAGAGGTCCAACAAAGTTTATTTTTATTGCATTAACTGTGATACAGGCAGGACCCAGACACAGACCCAGAAAACCATGAGCTACATTAAGTGACTATATTTTCATGCAACAGAAAGAGTAGGAGAACAAATTCATATCAGGAATGTACTGTATGTGTTGGAAAGACATATATCTTACAATGAGAAAGTTCTCATTATGTAAAAAAAAAAAAAAAAAAAAGAGGTCAAGCCACGGCCCAAATGGCCCTCTTGTCCAGCGGTCAATGGTCCACACCTCAACAGCTGTGTAACAGAATCCCAAATTGGAAGGAAGTTTAGGAAGTCAGCCTGAAGGAAAAAGCCTTAAAGGGAGAAACTCACGGCTTGCCCCCACTGGAGCCAGGCAGGGAGGAGGACAGCCCCGAGGGCCTTAGGTGAGACCGCGATTCATACGCCACCTGCAAGATACGGAGGTATAAGAACAGTTAGACAGCTGCATATTTTGCTAAAAATGTATGTACAACCACATGCCTGTATACTATACTATCAGTCAAAGAACCTTCTGAAGTGTGGATTCTCCATTATCATAGAAGTGGAAAATAATTCCTAAGCTGATTCATAAAGAATGACAGCTCAGTAAATGTATATGTGTATTCACCATGGGGCTGCGTGTGTAGGCACTGGCTGCAGTACTGATTTGGGGTGAGAGGGTGAGTGAGCCCCCAAAACCACCTGGACTGGCCAGTTCTCCGTTCAGGCCAGCATGAGATACCACTCCGAAATGAGCCGGGTAAGAAGCAGGAGTCATGGACAGAGGACTACGCAAAGCTGAAAAGAGGTAAAGAAACAGTAAAAGATCATTACATTTATTCTTTCACTTTAAAAAACAAATTACAGGGCATTTGACATGAGACCACACTACAAAATCAACTGTGAGGGCAACAAACTTCCTCAATGTGCTGTGGTAAGCAGGGCTGATAAAGGGCGAAAAGACAGCTGGGGTCTAACAGCTGTGTCTTACCCAGGGGGTCTGCAGAGGAGGCAGGTTTGGTGACCAGCCGGAGGCAGGAAGTGCTGGGCCCAGGGGGTCCAGGGGTAAGAGCCTCACGGTGAGAGGGAGAACTACTGCCTGATTTAGAGGAGGGGGACTGGCATTTCTCTCCCTGAAAAAGAGTGAGAAAACAATTTTCAATTCAATTACTATTTACAAAAATGTGAAGAGCCTTATTATAATATGCAGCTAAGGACAGACTGGCCATTGGGACTACGAGGAGAATTCCCAGTGGGCTTCTCTATCTGTTTGCACTGCTGTCAGTCCACAAACAAAGACAAGGACAAAGAGAGAGAGAGAGAGAGAGAGAGAGAGAGAGAGAGAGAGAGAGAAAGAGAGAGAGAGAGAGAGAGAGAGAGAGAGAGAGAGAGAGAGAGAGAGAGAGAGAGAAATTTTGGACCCAGTATTTAAATGGCTGCTGGAGTCAGGTGGCGTGGTATGAGTATTTATGGAACTACTACTGATCACCTGGGATGATTTCCAGCGCAATAGTGTATAGTTTACTCAGAATGGTGTAATAAAGAAAACACATCAAGTGAGACAGATTATGGAGGAGAGAATACAGTAGAGTATGTCCAGACTGGTTAGAGCAGAAATAACGCCTCCAGTAACTCAGACAACCACTCTGTACAACTGTGGTGGGCAGAAAAGCATGTCAGGATGTACAGCATGTCCATCCTTGAGGCAGACGAACTACAAAAAATATGAAATGGCAGCTGGCAGCTTGTTCAGTTTGGATGTGGCAGTTTTACAGTGAATCCTTCAGCAAAGCCTTACTTAAGGTTCTTGGGGAAGCCTGTTAGTGACTGTTCTGTCTAGACCTTGTGAAATCAAACATTTTACATCACATCCTCAGAGAATGTAAGAAGAAAGCATATGATCTTTTGTGTGTAGAAGTGTTTGGATAGTTAGCTATCTAAGCTATCTAGAACTGCTGACCACCAGGGATGAGAAGAAAAGCATGAGGCAGAAGGGCTACAAAAAATACGAAGGTTCCACATCTGTCAGCCAAGAGCAGAAAGCTGAGGATGCAGTGGAAAAAATGAACAAGGAAAAATGTAGCCCCACCTGATGGATCTCAATTTCTGAGGAACTGCTACATCCATAGACCATCAAACAATATTAATAAATGTCAACCATCACTTCAATATCAACAATCGCTTCAATGCTACATCCCTGTGCATCTCTTCATGACTACAATTTATCCACCTTCTGATGGCTACTTCCAGGATAATGATGCATGGTCATGTCCTTCAGGGGTCTTCCCAATTACGGATCTGAATCCAACGGAACACTTTTGGGATGTGGTAGAATGCGAGATTTGTAGCACAAAAACACACCTAAAAATCTGCAGTAACTGTGCGATGCAAACAGAGAATATCAACGTTTACAACATATTACGGAAGCCTCGGTATGAGTTGGGGCAGTTTTCAGAGGGAAAAGTAGAGTACATCCAAGCCAAGAATCAAATGCACACAGGGATATTTCAGTGAACAGTTCAAGAGCAAGACTGGGGTGGCAAGACTGTACCTGTGTTGGGTCCTTGCTTTTGCCCAGAGGGGGGGTGTGGGAGGGTGGGCTGTGAGCAGGGGGCAGGCTGGGGGATCGTGGAAGCTCCTTCCTCAGCATGGGGGCTCTGTCCAAGCCATTTCCGTGAGGAGAGTGGGGGGTACTGCCCACTGGAGAGGAAGGCTCCTGCAGAGAGAGATGTAATTACAGAAAGCAATGACTGGCAATTTTAATAAAAATGCAATCAATTCTATTTCCATCATAAAGCTGATTTTGATCCTTAAGAGCATGGACTCCAACTATATACAGTCTCATTTATCATGCAATAGCTCTCTCTCTCTCACACACACACACACACACACACACACCCACACACACCCAAACACACACACTCATCAAACTCAGTCCCCCTCTGTCTCCCTCTTTTTTCCGTTCAATGATGTTTATCTATTATGCAAGCCTGTGTGTGTGTGTGTGTGTTTGTATGTGTGTGTATTGTTTTGTGGCTGTAAGGCAGAACACGGAGAGGAAACACATTTCTGTATACCGCATGAGGAATTTCAATGATTGAAATACTTGGAGGAGAGTTTAGATGAAACTAATAACACAGCGTTTGCACTGAACAGTGGAAGGAATACACCATGGCCTCAGAGTTGCGGAAGTCAATGGTGAATTATAAATGTAATAAAACGTACTATTTATCCAGCATCACAGAAAACACTCAGCAGATTCACATCAGTGCACTTTATACAGAGCAAACATAAACAACCTCTGGGAGCCTTTTTATTAGTGAGTGTGCTGGGGGTTTCACACTGGGTTCTTTAAAATGATGCAGAACAGATTTCATCACAGAATGTTTCAATAGGCCTCTATAGATCATTACACTTGCCTGTTAAACTCAAATGATTACCAGTGGGGTTAGGGTTAGATTTAAAATTAGAGTTGTATCAAATTATTGATATAATAATTTTTTAATTGAATGTAAAGTAAAAACAATATATGCATTTACAAAGCATTTACAGTGTAGGTTTATCTACAGAGGTGGGACAATGAAACTGAAACACCTTGGCCTCCTTTTGCGGCCAAATACAGCGTCAATTCGTCTTGGGAATGACATTTTTTGGATACAATCCGGGTTAGCACCCCAACATCCCTTTCAGACAGCTTCCTCTTGCATCCACAGTTAATCCTGTTGGATGTGGTTGGTCCTTCTTGGTGGTGCTGACATTACCCTGGATACCGTGGCTCTTGATACATCACAAAGACTTGCTGTCTTGGTCACCTATGCGCCAGCAATCTGTCCTCTTTTGAACTCTGGTATGTCAACCATAATGTTTAATGAAGAATGGCCACCAGGCTGCTCCAATTTAGCCATGAAACACTAAAATGACAGGTGTTTCAGTTTCATTGTCCAACCCCTGTACATGTACATTGTAAATGATAACAGTATACAGAATGTTACATATTTATGTTTTTTTAATAATAAAATAGCAAATTTCTACCAAATATTACATAGAAATATTAACTGTTCTGTCTGATGTTCAGACTTCATGTACTATTTCACTTAAATAAACAGTTTATTTAGTTCAAATTAGTTTATTGGCATTACTTTTAAATTATTAATTAAAACAATTGGTAATTGATGTTACACTCACCATCAAAAATAGCTGCACTCAGAAGGAAACATTGGATTGTAATGTTTTTCAAAAGGTAAAGGTAACCAGGAACAATAAATTATTAAATACTATTTATTGAGCGACACATAGAGTTGTGTCTTTCAGTATGGCATCAGGTATAATGCAACCTGCCAGATGTCTTGGAATGGAGTTCCAGAGGTTCCTAATGGTGTCCTGTGCTAATCTATTCCATTCAGGTTGAGGATTCTCCCTCTAGCAGATTTTGCAGTAAGGGAGGAGGGTTGATTGTGCATACAATAGGATCCCACATATTTTCAATACGTCTGGCAATGCAACTGGCCATAGTATAGTATCTGTGTCTTTAAGGCAAGCTCTTGCAGTATACAAAATCAGACAAAAGTAGGGCCACTGGTGGCAGGACCTCATTAACGTAATATTAGACAGTCCACACACAGATTCATTGATTGTTTCCACCAAGACAAATGGGACACTGTGACCCAGTGACTCCATGATAGTCTGGCACAACATCATTGGCATTCCTCCTAGGTGTAACTGTACAGTTTATACTGTTTATTGTAAAAAGGTTGCATAAACAGGTTTTTCATTGAATATGCATGTTCTGCAAGTGATCAGATTTCACAGATAGCTCTCTTCCACCAAACTGAAATCAGCCTGAAATAGTTTTAATATTGCTAATGATTTTAAACCCTTTTTTGTAAACAGTGAGAAATGTAATTCTTTTTTTCCCACATCCAATTTTGATTCTGCCATCTTTTAAACTTTAGTATTTTAACGTAGCAATTCCAGCTAATCAAATTTGTCGAACTATATTGAGTGAAACTGGACATACAAACAAGCTCTACTGAAGTTCTGAAAGGAATAATTAAGTGCAGACTTTTTAATCAAGCTGCAATCCTATTAATAATGGTGCTTCGGTGAAGGTCTTTATGAAGGTCTTTATGAAGTTCAGAGAAGAACCACTTTTGGTTCTAATATATGAAATATCCAATATATGAAATAATATGGATATGAAAGTATGAGTGGTGTTCAGACAAAGACATACTTCATTAGACACGTCCACCACCAGGTTGTCTTCACTCTTGTCCCCATCACTGTCCTGAGATGGAGAATTAGAAAAATAATGAAAAATAACTTCATATGTAAAACACATTCAGAAGAAAATAATATTCCACATAACTATTTGTGAGCATTTTCACACCAGTGCTATCTTGGGAATGATATAATCAGAAAAGAGGTTAGTAACTGGTACATTACATAATTACGTGCATGAAGCATTCACAGTACTTTCATAAACAGCACAGCACAACATTATCATCTCAATATATAAACTGACTGAGCACTTTATTTATGTAGTTATTTTCCAAAACTAAAGCTCTGGTTTCCGAGTGGCTCAGCAGTCTAATGCACTAGCGCTATGATCTGAGGACTGTGGGTGCGATTCTCGTCATGCTGTTTGCCATCAGCAGCCAGAATCTGAGAGATCAAAATGAGCCATATTCTCTCTGGGTGGGTAGATGGAGCTTTGGCTGGATACTCAGTGTGATGCTGGCTGGCAGAGGCAAATGTAAGCCATTGAATCAGAGCTGGGGAGCCAGTGTTCTTCTCAGAGCATGTTGGCTGCCCAGATATGATGCAATGGGGGCCGTTCAAAAAGAGGCGGTGGCTGACTTCACATGTATCAGAGGAATCATGTGCTTGTTTTCACCCCTCTACTGTCAGTTAGATTTGACAGGTTTGGGTTTGATAGGGTTAATACATAAATATTTGTATTAGTGTAGTGTACTAATCTTTATGTAGATGTACTAGTGCATCTCAAAAAACAGAATACTGTATAAAAGTTCATTCACATTCAAAATTTTATTTAAACTGTTAATTTAACTAAAAATGTATTTAAGGTAAATTCTCCTATTGTTCATTAAACATTAAGTGACATTTCAAGTAAAATGTTTTGTTTTACTTTTGATCATTTGCTCATGAAAACCCGAAATCCAGAATGTTAAATAAATTACTAATCAAGCAGTATCAACATTAAAACAAAAATACTTAAAATGAATTTCAGTTTATTTTTCATTAAAATAATAAAAAATTTACTTTTCATAATAATTTTTTTGAGATGCACTAGTTCCTGTAAAGAATCAGCATTTACAAATAAATACATTATTTATGAACAAAAGCTCAAAAGCAACGGTGAGAAAATGAAAAAAATTGACATTTTTAAAAAGGCCAGAGGAAGCTCTCCACAGGCTTTTCCCAAGCAGTGTTTTCTATCCCTCTCTTCCTCTGCCTTCATTTTTCAATCTCTCTCTCTCATTTTCATTCTCTTGCTCTTTCTTTCTCATCCCATCTCTGGGAATAGGAGGTGACAACGCTAGCACTTAGTCTCCATGGCAACAGGGCTTTGATGTGATCATGGCCCTATGTTCTTATTGACATCACCCCACAGTGACATCATCACCTAATTATATCTAATATACCTAAATAACCTAAGCCAAATCGGACTCTTCCCTGTATGTGGAAGTGTGTGTGCATGTGTTTTCTTTTGTAGGTTAGCACACTCAAATAAACACCAGTTATCTGAGCACACTCAAATAAACCCACCACCTGCTTCATTTGGAGGAAAACAGAACTGGACAACACTCATTCTGTACTGAATCACTGAATTAACTCATACACTGGCTAAAGTCAGCCTGGAGGTCCTGGAGGTCATTAACCCTTGGAAGCTGCAGTTAGAACCCTTACTTAACCTTTCCTTCAATAGCTACAACCAAAGCCTTAATTAATCCTTAAGGCTTAATTAGTAACTCTAATAAATGTAAAGCTGTTTACATAGCATTTTTTGAGTTAACTCAATATTACATATTTAGTTGTGCTCCTTTCCCATCACACGACACCCTCAGATTTGGAGTTTTTTGACAACAGGGTGCTGCCACTTTACAGGGATTTAAACTTATGATCTCATCACACTTACTGTGCAGCAGTTAGACTGTAGGGCCACTCTAGGGCTGTGAGAGTTTGTAGCTTTAGAGTGGCACAACTGCCTAACTGCTTGTTTGTCAAGAGACAGAAGAAGTTTGAATCCTTTCAGTCAGAGAATAGGAAGAACTCCCCCATGACAGGATGACAGGAGGATTTCCAACTGGCAGATGGGAAAAAAATTCAAGCAGTAGTCTGAGGGAGTACAGCCCAGATTTCAGCAATTCCATCTGCAGCTGACTTTCTAATGCTTTTGTTGCTCACCTTAAAATGGTTCAGAGTGATTTAGACCATCAGTATAAAATTGACATACGTAATGTGATGGGCCATCTTTATCATCACAGCGCCTCCTCTTGGCATCGTTGCTCTGTGAGGGATACACACCAGATGGACCCTGGCGCTCCTCTACTGCCTGACTGTCTGTTGATGACACTGACTTACTCTACAGACAGAGAGAGAGAGAGTTAACAAACACACACAGACACGCACATACACACACAAACAGAGAGAGAGAGAGAGAGAGAGAGAGAGAGAGAGAGAGAGAGAGAGAGAGAGAGAGAGAGAGACACCTGTTCATGCATATCATATGCAAACACACCACCACACTCAAAGTCTGAACACATCCATTTCCCAGTGTAGATATCTTGGGGCCAGAATAATTCCATGGGTCTTGTTTCATAGGTTTGATACTGTCACTGTTATTCTGAAATCTGTATCAATATGAATAAGTGCATCCAGATTTCTGACTTGATATCTGAACTGTATGTACACCCCACATACACAGACCATGCATATGCTGTAGATATCACACACATCACACAATACTCTCAAAACCCAATAAAAAGCTATACACAGTTCTTTGCAATTTTATTTTTTATTATACCCAATACAATATATTGTATATTTTTTTAAATAAAAAATTGTATCCAAGTGTATATCATATACACTACATTATATTTAAATATTATAAAGCAAGTTATTTATTACAGAATTTAAATAAATTAGTTTTGTGTTTTATAATTTCATTAATTTATAGTGGCACATCTGTCTAACTGCCTGCTTTATAAGGTGTAAGTGCCAACCCTGCATAGACAGGAGTCTGAGAATAGAAAGGCAATAAAAACAAACAGAGGGGGCAAAACATAGACTAAACATCTTACAAAATATTCAATTAATTTAATCTGTAGCTCATTTACTAAAGGATTAACTTATTAAATGTATTTAATAGGAGTTAGAAGTTACTTATATGCTGTTTTCCAGGCTTCATAACTCAGGATCTGCGTGACATACAGACATGATACAGACTTTATCATATCATACAATAAACTGCAAGATTTTACCAATCTAACTGTTGATCTTAGAAAACTTCAATCTCAGTTTGAATGCAGACTCCGACAGCGAGAGGGGGTGGGACTAATGACATCACTGATCCAGATACTGGGTTATAGAGGAAAGGGTTGTATTCAAATATCAGAATGAAAGTCCTGAGAAAGAATAATACTAATAAATACATAAATAACAAAACATGTTTTTGCTTTTTTGGACCACAGTCAAGTATTTTGAAGAACATATTATTATAAACAATTTAATCGTTGCAAATAACTCATCAATGTATTGTGCTGTCCACTCAAAAAGTTTCTGGATGATCAAAAAGACTTTAGATGTTCTGATCAAAACATGGTCAAACTCAAACAAATATCTAAATTCTATTAATCCTGACATCACAAAGGAAAGTTCGAGTAGCTTAAGTTCTCCTGAAAATAATACCATTTTATTTTGAACTGATCTTTCACATGTGAAACAAGTCTATTTATTGGTGAATGTACTGTAAGTTACTGTACGGTTTAAGCTACTAAAGCTGTGTGAAATGTTAATCAGCCTACAAGTCTTCTACAAATCCTAATGCACTGTGTGTGTGTGTGTGTGTGTGTGTGTGTGTGTGTGTGTGTGTGTGTGTGTGTGTGTGTGTGTGTGTGTGTGTGTGTGTGTGTGTGAGTGAGTGAGAGAGCGAGAGAGAAAGAAAGAGAGAGAGAGAGAGAGAGAGAGAGAGAGAGAGAGAGACTGCTTTCAAATCTGCCCTTTCAGGCACTGCAACTTCCTGCAACTGGGCACTTTCTGAGCATTGTGTTAGACTGAGACGAGCGGAAGAAAAAAAAAAGCCCAGGAGTCTCAAGAATTTTTCTATACTCTGTAAGACCCCATCCTCCTTTCTGCTCCTCATTTTGTGGCACCAAAAGGCTGAAGAAAACCCCACTGTAGCTTTGCTCCCTCTCCTCTGTTCTCCACTGCAGGACTTTTGAAAAATCTCTCATAACCACCTCTGATTCTGAAAATGAGTTGGAAACACTGTCTCCTTTATTTGATGAAACTGCTAGTTTTGTGCATCAGTGCTGTTATTGGAAGCACTTTATACACTGCTCTTTTACCCTTCTTCTTTTCCTCTCAGGCTCCTGCACCAACCTATATATTGTGTACCCAAACAGGGGAAAGGTCTATTCTGTGGTTTATTCCTTTATCACAATATACAGCATTGTCAAATTTAATATTACATATTTAAGGGTATAACAATACTCTTGGTTTGCGATTTGATTCCATCCACAAATAGGGCTGGGTAGTATGTCGATATTTATTGGGATATATGGATCTATATTGGGATATACACAGAGCTTGCTATGGGCTGAGGAGATATTGTTTATATTGAGTTTTAAAGTCTGTAAATAACATTCTGTTTCATTCTGCGCCCTGCTCTCAACTCCTCCAATACTCCTCTATAAGACAGAGTAAAGGTGAATTAGTGTGTATGAAGAAGAAATCAAAATCAAATTCAAATGAGTTCCATTTCTTCACATTGTATTTTTGTATTAAAATGACTTCAGGCTGGTCACAACCATTACGACCACCAAGCTCTGGATCCCCTAGAGTTGCAGGAGAAGGTGGGTGCAGAAGATGACTTCACTGGATGTATGCCCACCTGGGTAAGGGGAGTGCTGAAGTGAAAATAAAGTTCTTTGATTTCTCCAGTGCCTTCAACACTCTACACTACCTTCTACTGAGAGACAAGCTGGACAGGATGCAAGTGAACCCACACCTGGTAACCTGGATCATGGACTACCTCACTGGCAGTGAGGCTGAGATTTTGCACCTCTGAGACTGTGATCAGCAGCACAGGAGCACGACAGGGGACTGTGCTCTCACCTTTTCTGTTCACACTCTTCACTCTACACATCTGATTTTCAGAACAACTCTGAGACGTGCCATGTACAGAAATTCCTGGATGACACAGCCATCGTTGAGTGTGTCAGGAGTGGAAAAGAGGAGACTGGTGAATGACTTTGTCACATGGGACCAACTGCAGCTGAACACATATAAAACTAAAGAGATGGTGGTGGACTTTATTTGGTCTGGACTAGCCCCACAGCTGGTCTCCATTGAGGGGGTTGATGTGGAGGTGGTTAGGACCTATAAGTACCTCGGACAGCAGCTGGATGACAAGCTGGACTGGTCAGAGTGCACTGACGCTCTGTACAGGAAGGGGTAGAGCCGGCTTTACTTCCTAAGGAGAATGGGGTCCTTCAACATCTGTAGAAAACTCCTCCAAATATTCTACCACTCGACAGTTGCCAGCATTGTCTTCTATGCTGTGCTGGCGAGGCAGCATATCAGGAAGAGAGATGCACTGCGGCTGGACATGCTGGTCAAGCACTCCAAGTCGGAGGTCAGATTGGAGCTGGATTCTATGACAACAGCGACGGAGAGCAGGACTGCAGAGAAACTGCTTTCTATCATGGATAATGACAGTCACCCATTACAAACAGTGATCACGAAGCATGACTACGCCCGGAGATCATGTAAACTTTATCACTTCATACTTTACACATCTTTCTTTGCACTGAGGGTCATCCAAGATTATCCATCCATCCAGCTCTCAATCCCCCCACCCACAAGGTGGAGCCAATAGGTATGAGTCGCTAACACAGTGGACAGCAAATGAACACAGTGTTTAAACACTACAGCTGCACTGCTGTGTCTGATCCACTCATACCAGTACAACACACACTAACACCACCACCACCATGTCACTGCAGTGCAGAGAATAACCCACCACCCATATACTTCCTGCTCTGTGGTGGTGCTGTGTGGCCCTGACCAGTGAAGAACAGGGCAAAAGGAGGTCAAGGAAGCATACAGAAAAACAGATGGATTATGGCTTGTGTTGTAGAACTACAAACTGCTATTATATGGAAGGTGGAGCTGATAAAATGGTCACCAGAAACAAAGAGGTGGTCATAATGTTATGGCTGATCAGAGTACAGAACATAACATTGTTTAACCTCTCATACAGAGTTGATTTTACTCAAGCAATTTCAAATTTCCAAATTATTTTGCACCAGAAAGCAAAAAAAAAAAAAATCACACTGATTTTTTTATTTATTTAATTCATTTTTATTTATTTAATTATTTACATCATTGTTATAATTGAGATATTTATGAATTATTTAGAATAAGTACTTATTTATTATACAGATGTTTATGTGGTCTCGAAAATTCAAAAACACTATATGTACAAAAGTAATAAGGCACCTGCTGTTTCTAAATCAAGTTTATTCAATTTTATCCAGCTTTTTTGGAGTGATTGTGTCTACTGTCCAGAGAAGACTTTCTACTAGATTTTGTAACATTGTGGTAATGATTTGTTTACATCAAGCAACAACAGCACTAGTGAGGTCAGGTGATGTTGAATTATAACCACCTCAACTCAACCTCAATTCCCCAACTCATTTCAAAAATGCCGGATGGAGCGCTATCATTCCAGAGAACACAGTCCCACTATTGCACAGCTCAATGTTCTAGTCTGCACCTAGCATTTAGCCAACACTGCACATCTGGATTGCTCTCACAACAACTAGAAAATGACACTTCAAAAAGTCAGACATCGCTCTACAACTTTTAAACTAACTCTGAACATTATAACTTTCCTTTACAGAAATAAAGCTAGAGTGTGGTGAGGGTGATCTGACTCACTCAAATCCACAACAGCATCAGAAGACATGTTTCTGAAAGTTAACAGCTTGTGGGACAGATGGCTTACATGACAACAGCTTGTAGCTCAGCTTAACACTCATCACAGTCTCAATTTCAGCTCTGAAGAGAAGTCGTGGAGCTGTTTGATAGGTAGAGTGGTAGTGAGCCTGGGTCATACAGCACTGCCAGTGAACCAATGAAAAAATGATTGTGGTCAAAACATCTGACCAGTAGTGTGGCTAAAAGCATTCATTAGAAGAGGTGTCCACAAAACATTTGGACATATAGTGCATGTATAAAATATAACACACTTAGCTTCAACAGGTTAAAGAGTGTGAGTTCAGATGCTACTGGCATGGCATGACAACGATTGTTTGGTTATGTGTCAGAATATCCCAACAGATCAGGTTTATTATTGTGGCAATGCCAATTAAAGTTTCTCTGTTCTAAAAATAGTTTATCAACAGTTCCATGTAACATAAGAAGCACTAAAGTGCAAACACTCAAGATGTGGAGAAACATCCATATATTTAATGGTTAAAATAAAAGGATGGACAGATTTCATAAGACTGTGCCTTTCTTAATAGGCTCCATATTTGGAGTCATTCATCAAAGTCATTGTAGTGGACACACACACACCCACACGCACACACACACACACACACACACACACACACACACACACACACACACACAGGTTTGTTACTCACCCTGCTGGGCGCACCCTCTGGGAGCAAAAAGAGGGGAAGAGGGAGAGACAGAGAGAGAGACAGGGGGTGGGGGGCAGAGAAGGAGTGAGGGGGATTGACGTCAGTCTAGATAATAATAACAACAGTCCCCACAGCAAGCCAAGGTCATGGTGAAAAGCTTGTCCGGCTGCTATAAAAATACATCTATTGTATTGAGCTCCACTCCCCATCCCCTACTGCACACAGACTACAGGAGAGAGAGCAGGACACACACTGCACATCAGGGCAAATCCTACTGCACCCAGACACTGCATCACACTCTCTCTCTCTCTTTCTCTCTCCCTCCACAATGAACATCTCTCGCTCACTTTTCTCTGCTTCCTCTGACATTTGCAGAACAGCAAAACAAGCCTCACGACAGCTGTGGACCTAAACACACAAACATCTCATCATTCTCTTAGTGACCAAATCATCACCAGGAACTCTGGCCAACAGCTTAAGAAAATCTGTACAACGGATGTACAACCTATGTAGCATACTAGGAGAACAGGCCTCGGAGATTTATTCCATGGTACTGTCCAGTGTCCAGACGCAGTAAGACTGCACAACAGATCTCGGATTCATTAATCATTAGGGAATGTTACGTGCCAACATGGGAACTCCAGATTGATGATGACTTCCAGTATTTTTCATATACATATCTGCCCATACTGGAAATGTTCACCACACGGACAGTGAAGATTAATGAACGCAACATGGAACCACATTTCACATGTGTGAGTGTGAGTGCGAGTTCCACTGAGAATCCTTAAGAAGTAGGCCATTAACAACTAAAGTTTGGATTTGGAAGGCATTGTGGGAATTGTAGTGGATTTGCAAGTATCACTATGGTAGCGACAGTTTAATGTAATGGAAATGACATCCTGGCCTATTTCTATTTTATTACAGCTCATTCAAATCATGGTGGATCAAACACTGTTGGACAGTGTATGTGTAGAAACATCAAAACATGCTAACATTTATACATTGTAAGCTGATAAAAAAAATGAAAAAATTACACACACACACACACACACACACCTCGAAGGTGCTCTGCATCCAGGTGATTGCGATCATCTTTGCTAGTCAGGTGAGCGGACACTCCCAGTGCTCCAGTGAGGGCCAGCAGACCTGAGCCACCTCCTAAAGCCAGACCGGATGGGTGGGGTGTCAGAGGGATACCCGCAGTGTGGTGGGACAGGTGCTGGAGCTGCTGCTGCTGAGATAGATAGACAGACAGATAGACAGACAGATAAAAATAGATAAAAAGAGGCATTTTTACTGCTAAATAACCGCCTGTTTTTGTGCTCTTCAGTGTGGGTGTGTGTGTGTCCACAATCAGTACACAGTTAGTTGCTATTGAGTCACTCTCTCCAGCACACCGTTTTTCTCAGTTCTGATCATATTACTCCACTTAAGCCCCATTGTTAGAGCTCCCACAGCACAATAACAGGAGAGAGAGAGAGCAAGAGAGAGAGAGAGAGAGAGAGAGAGAGAGAGAGAGAGAGAGAGAGAGAGAGAGATGAACGCTATTATGTGCTGTGAAATGTGTTTATGTGTTTCTGATCTTATGTGGGGATCAGAGTTGAGAAACCAGCCAGAATATGCTCAGATAGCAGCACACACTGATTCTACCCATAAAGGAGAGGCCATATGCTGATGCTTTATGGTAACAACATTAAACCATTTAACACTTAGGGCATATGACGCATACCCATTTCATACCCATTACATTTTTCCACATTTCATCCAGTTATACTGATAAACTTGTATTTTAAATGTATTTTAGTGGGATTTTATGTGATGGACCAACACAAAGGAGCAAGTAATTGTGAAGTGAAAAGAAAATGATACACAGTTTTCCACATTTTCATAACTAAATATCTGGAAATTGTGGCATGCATTTGAACTCAGCCCCCCCGAGTCAATAATTTGTAGGACGACCTTTTGCTACAATTATGTCGGCAAGTCTTTCGGAGGCTGAAAATCTTGCCATTCTTCTTTGCAATATTGCTCAGGCTCAATCCGACTGGATAGAGAGCACCTGTGAACAGCATTTCAAAGTCTTGCCACAGATTCTCAATGGGATTTAGGTCTGGACTGGGCCATTCTAACACATGAATATGCCTTGATCTAAACCCTTCCATGATCACTCTCTCTGTATGTTTAGGGTCGTAGAACCTCCGCTCCAGTCTCACGTCTTCTGCAGCCTCTACCAGGGTCCCCTCCAGGATTGCCTTGTATTTAGCTCCATCCATCTTCCCATCAACTCTGATCAGCTTCCCTGTCCCTGCTGAAGAAAAGCATCCTGCAGTATGATGCTGCTACCATTATGTTTCACAGTGGAGATGGAGTTAGTTTTATGCCACACTTAGGAAGTTCAACTTTGGTCTCATATGACCAGAACGCCTTCTTCCACGTTTGCTGTGTCCCCTGTATGGCTTGTGGCAAACTGCAAATAGGCATTCTTATGACTTGCGTTCAAAAATAGATTTCTTCTTGCCTCTCTTCCATAAAGGCCAGATTTATGGAGTACATGAGTAATAGATGTCCTGTGGACAGACTTTCCCACCTGAGTTGTGGATCTCTGCAGCTCCTCCACAGTGACAATGGGCCTCTTGGCTGCTTCTCTAATTAGTGCTCTCCTTGCCTGGGCTGTCAGTTTAGGTGGATGGCCATGCCTTGTTAGGTTTGCAGTGCCATACTCCTTCCATTTTTGGATGATGGATTGAACCGTGCTCCATGACATGTTCATATCTTGGGATTTTTTTATAACTTAACCCTGCTTTACAGTTCTCCACAACTTTATCCCTGAGCTGTCGAGTGTATTCCTTGGTTCTAATGATGCTGTTTGATCATTAATGACCTCTAACAACCCTCTGAGGCCTTCACCGAACGTCTGCAGTTATACTGATTATAAATTACACACAGGTGGACTATTTACTAATTAGGTGATTTCAAAGGCAATTGGTCACACTAGATTTTATTGAGGGGTATCAGAGAACAGGGGTCTGAATACAAATGCACGTCACACTTTACAGATTTTTAGTTATTAGAAGTGGTCAAAACTATGTATCATCTACTTTTGACACAATTACATGCTACTTTGTGCTGGTATATCACATAAGATCTAAATACACTGATGTTAAAATGCTTAAAATTAGAATGAGCTGCAGCACATCAACTGCAAATTCTTAAACCATCATTAGAGAGAACTCATTCATTCATTTTCTGAACTGCTTATTCCTGAATAGGGTCACGGGTGAGCCGGTGCCCAGCCGGCAACTCTGAGCGCAAGGGCAGGAAACAACCCTAGACAGGGCGCTAATCCATCGTAGGGCACACACACTAAGGGCCACTTTAGAGTCACCAATTCACCTATCATGCATGTCTTTGGACTGTGGGGGAAACCGGAGAACCCGGAGGAAACCCTCGTGAACACGGAGAGAACATGCAAACTCCACACAGAAACTTCCCAGGTTGCCCCACCCAGGGATTGAACCCAGGTCCTTCTTGCTGTGAGGCAACAGCGCTATCCACTTCACCACCATGCTGCCCTAGAGAGAACTTTGGATTTATATATAACATGATAACAGAGCAGGTGGTGGTGGGTCACTCTCAGCACTGCAGTGACACTGACCATGGTGTGTTGTGCTGGTATGAGTGAGTCAGACACATCAGTGCTGCTGGAGTGTTTAAACACCTCAGTGCCACTGCTGGACTGAGAATAGTCCACCAACCAGAAATATCTAGTCGACAGCATCCTGTGAACAGCTTTCTGTGGACAGCGTCCTGTAAACTCTGATGAAGGAGTAGAGGATGACCAACACAAACTGCAGAAACAGATGAGCTTCATCTCCAGCTGCAGTGCTGAGAATGGCTCACCCACACACATAGTACCTGTTTGTGGTGGTCCTGTGGGGTCCTGGCCATTGAGGCACAGGGTGAAAGTAGGCTAACGAAGTATGCAGAGAAACAGAGGGACTATGGTCTGTAAATATAGAACTACAAGGTGCTCCTGAATGGTAAGAGCAACTGAATAAATGGGATAAAATGGACAGTGAGTGCAGAAACGAGGTGGTCATACAGAAAAGTCAGAAGTTACTCACCCCGATGATGGCATTGAGCTCCGCCATGGTGACTTGTTTAGCTCGTTCCACAGCCTGAACCACCTGCTGCTGGTGCTAAACACACACACACACACACACACACACACACACACACACAAACACACACACGCACACACAGTGTTAGAGACTGTGAACTGAGAATGAGGATAATTCAAATATACATGGGATGATGGGAAACAGCAACACAGGTGACAAGTAAAGAAACACACACGGTTCCTCATACACACACACACACACACACACACACACACACACACACACATACATACTAACGCACCACAAACAGTGACCTCAAGCACATACATAACAAATATGCGATGCAAACTATAATACAAACAGTCCCACAAAGGCAAACACTCCTTAACGGAGGAAGGCATATTTGCACCTTGCCTCTGCACACACACCCATACACCTGCAAACACACACAAATATGTGCACCGTAAACACAGGCAGAGTGCGGATGTTAACCTTTTCCTCCTGTCAGCGGCTCCTAGCTCGCAGTAGAGGCCCACACAGTCTGCTTTATCATATAACCTTTTAGCCTCTTTAATGCCACAGAACATCTATGGATCCAGACTTGTATTCCTCACCTGCATTATGTAAGATTAACTGGTAACACAATGTTACAAAATATTTTCCATGTAATTACAGTATTTTGGGTGTAATAAAAGTCAGTCAGTGGCCCAAGGAAAGGGTATTGTCTCCTGAAGCTACACATATGTTCATGTTCTGTCTCACACAGATTGATATCACCTCAGGTTTTATCCTATGCAGTTGTACAGTCTCCTGTTTTATTTCAAGGAGACACACATGGCCTACATTTTGGCTCACAACCACAATAAAATAACCCATTCTAATGTTTGTTGTAGAAAGTACTATACAGATAATATTTGACTAAAGTCCTTTAACTCATTTCCTATCATTTCTGCATTTCTCCAAACTCTGCATATACAGACGAAAAGAAGCACCAAAACGAAAATATAAATACAGTCAATATTTAAACTTATGTTAGAGAAAGATAACTGAGGAATGGCTTTAACAAATGTTTTGTTTCTAACATGGACTGGGTGAAAAACGTGAACAAAAGAGATTTTGGAAGACTTTTGTCTGGACAGCTTTGTAGGTGCATGTCTTGGTGGACCTCAGTAGAATGAAATATGACATTAACCCACTCGTAGCACTAACATTTTTAAATCACTGTGGAATCTCATCAAAGGGGAGGTGAGGGAAGGCTGAACAAGCCAAACCTTTGAAGTAGCAAGTGGGAAATGCACCTGATGTGTGCTCCTAATGTAATTAACACCCAGTGTTCCTTCACTCACATGAAAATGAGTCTCTCTTTTGTGTTTGTGTGACTCAGTGTGAAAAAAGAGAGAACAACAGTAGGGTTCCCAAGACATGAATTTCAACCAGTAAGTTCTCCATCAGCGGTGTATGATCCCAGTGCCCTTTATGGCTATTAGAAGTGGGTGAAGAAGCAAGGTTGGTAAGAAGTAGCATATCATCACAACTAGTTTTCAGTATTCTGTAATGGTATTTTTTACCTTACACAAACAGCTCTTACACGTGTTCTTTCAAACAGGTGTCTCAACTGGAACGAAACCTTCAACTGTCACAAATGACAGAGACTATAACTGGCATTTTAAAGCTGCAGTTGTGATTGTCTATGAAATCTAGAATTCTGAAAGTTATATTAAGAAACAACACTAACTAACTTTTTTTAAGTTGTAGAAATCATATTTACACAAATACAAATGGCAGAATTACATTAAAAAAAAACCTAATCTACCAATTTTATAATTTTGCAAAAATTAAGAACTGAGGAAGTCTACAAAGCAACACCACCAAGTCCACCATTTTGTTCAATTCTACAAATTTAGAAACAACACTATAATTACATTATAAAAATCAATGTACTAAAAGGGGAAATATTATAATTTCTACATAAAGAGAAGTTTTAAAAGAGTCTTTTAAAAGAGTCTTTTAAATTCTCCAATGGCTACAAAATTCAGGAAGTAACAAAATGTTTCTACAGCGTCTAGAATTCTAAAGAAACCAAATTATAAAATTGTACTAAATTCTAGAAATTAGATTTCCACAAAAAATCTAGAAAACAAACAAAACATTCTACATAGAAAGGAATTCAACATATTTAGCAACACAAACATTTCTAAATGTTTTGAAATCATTCAAATTCTAGAAACACTACTAAAGGATGGTACAAATCTCAGATGTTCTGGAATTATATAATTTTAGGAATAAACATGATATCATTAATGGTAGAAACAAAATAATCTGAAATATCTGAATTATACAAATATATTACAAATACTGCCATTTTCACTGATCACCTGCCATTTTCTATCCACGTACGGTAACGAAGAGTGACCTCACTTCACTCTTAAATTAGAAACAGGAGCTGCTCTTACAGTATCGTAAGGTCAAACAAATGTCTGACATTTAGCCGACACTCCTCTGAACATCACTGACACAGATGAAGACGTGCGACTGGGTAAAGGGAAATGTGAGAGGAAATTTGAGTGTTCTAGATGATGAAACACGTGTGTGTGTGTGTGTGTGTGTGTGTGTGTGTGTGTGTGTGTGTGTGTGTGTGT
>CM067514.1:15041854-15046854 GCA_034509495.1 Acestrorhynchus altus | reverse complement strand
CTCCACTGACCATACAGGACACTTTGTAGTAGCCATCTGTTTCTCTGCATACTTCATTAGCCTTCTTTCACCCTGATCACCATAGAGCAGGTATTATGTGGATGGTGGGTCATTCTCAGCACTGCAGTGACACTGACATGGTGGTGATGTTAGTGTGAGTTGCACTAGTATGAGGGGATTGAGCATATCAGTGCTGCTGGAGGTTTTAAAATCCTCACTGGTGAGTTTAAACCAACCCGAAATACCCAGCTAACAGCATCTAGAGGACAACCAACACTGATTTTCAAGCTCTGCCTCTACAAGGTGAAGCAATTAGGTAGGAGTGTCTAAGAATAAGCAGACACAGTGTTTAAACACTCCAGCAGCACAGCTGTGTCTGATCCACTAGCACTAGCACAATGCACACCAAAGCATCACCACCACGCCAGTGTCACTGCAGTGCTGAGAACGTCCTACCACCAACATAATACCTGTTCTGTGGTGGTCATGTGGTGTACTAACAATTGAAGTACAGTGAGAAAGAACTTCTAGCCAATGAGGATTAAGCTCTGTTGTCATCAAGCCATCTCTCAGCTCATGCATACATGCATCTCATGGGAAGGGGCTGCACTAACTGCCTCTAAAACCTGCAACCACCTTGCATTTGCAAGATTATAACATTGTATGTCATCATAACGTGCTGATGCAAGTTGGACAAAAAACTGGTATGCACTGTTGCAAGCCAGGTGCAGCAAGGTGATGAGTCTATGCAGGGCCGGGTTATGTCAAGCAAGGGACATTCTATTGCTCATTTTAAGGACAAGCAGGTGTCAGGAAAGAGACAGACAGGTACAACAATGCAGGTCCATACTCGAAAAGTGACAGGTCAAACACAGAACATGGTATGAAACACACAATGTCCCAATTGTGTACTAATTACTAATACTAACAAGCTGTTCAGTACGTAGTATAACAGTATAACACAATGGGTCAATATATAACATTCTATTTATTCATCTGCCAAACAAATATTAAGATTAGTATACAGCCTATACCTTATACAGCAGGGGTCACCAACCCTGGTCCCGGAGAGCTACCTTTAGACTCAACCCTAATTCACACACCTGATCCTACTAATCATTGCCATCACATGTTCTTGATTGTCTGAATGTAGTGTGTTAAACTTGGGTTGGAGTTGAAACCTGCATAGTACGCAATCAGGACACAGTGACTTCAGTTTTTTGTTGAAGAGTCTGAGTTGAGAGTCTGAAAAGAAAGAAATGTATAGATTCTGATGCCAGAAGGCACCCAGTCACCTCTGAAATGAAGCTCAGTATTCTATGCTCCTGTTTTTATTGGATGAAAACGCTAATAGTTAAAGAGAACACAGCTAAACGCTCATATCCACTTATGAGCTGTTCATACACTGGCAACGTCAGCGGGTATTGTTGCCTCTGTGATTTGAGACCTTCATCACTTCACTGCTTTCTGAAACAGCGTGGGCAGCAAGGCATCAAGTCAGCTGGCTACTTTTAGTTTCAGATGCAAACCTTGAATGAGCTGCAGCTGAGCGCTTTAGATGAGACTTGTGAGGTGGAGCTTAATCCAAGCACACAGGACCTCACGGTCCTTGTACAACCTCCACTTAACCCATTAGATGGAGCCACTATATATATTTTTTTTTAACCATCAACCAAAATGTAATGTCTGTTTGACTAGACCAGCATCCTTCTGACATCAAATTGATGTCCAGTGCCTGCTGGTGTAATGAATGCATGGTGGAATGAGCATGATCGGACAGGCTTTAGTTTTGTTTGACATGAGATGCCTTGTTGGTGAATGAGAGTAGCCAGCTGCATTTGAAGCTAGAACCGAGCCATCAAGTCAGACTGTCGTCACCTGCAGCTCATGTGAGCTATGGGAGATCTTGGAGCGTTTGCGTTCCCCAGAGCTGATGGATGTAATAGAAATCCCTCTGCAACTGCATGAAATTGAATATGAACAATATTGAACAATGTTTCAAATTTAACTTAATGGGTGTCAACAGAACTTCTAGCCAATGAAGATTATGCTATGCTGTCATCAAGCCATCTCTCAGCTCACGCACCCCATGGGGAGGGACTGCACTAAAACCTGCCTCTAAAACCTGCCTCTAAAACCTGCAACCACCTTGTGAAATGTGCATGTTAAGAGGTATTGATAGGAATATATCCACCAAGCTGAGTCAATAGACTCAAACATACTGACTGACCACAGTAGGGTTTATGGTGTAGTATCTGCTTACTGATACTACAATACTGAAACTTGTGTTTATGTTTGGAGCGTACAGTGTGTGTGTGTGTGTGTGTGTGTGTGTGTGTGTGTGTGTGTGTGTGTGTGTGTGCATATTGAATGTATATGTGAACGTGTGAGTTGAGTCAGTGGACAGACAAGCAAAGCAACTTGACCTTGCTTCTACTTCTTCTCACATTTGCTTTACTGAGTACGTATGAATACATTATCATGTCCTTTAAGTGCAGCATCTTCTGGTATGCAAGCATGTCTTCAGGTCGGTGTGTTCTTTGTGCCTGGCCAATTACAGAGAGGCTTTTCCGCCATCAATGTAATTGAGCAGTAGACACCGTGGCAGTAACAGAGAGATTAGGCTGCTTTATCCCTTTAGAAATGCACCATGTTCATACAGAATAATGAGACTAAGAAGAAAAGTATTAGAGAGAGAGAGAGAGAGAGAGAGAGAGAGAGAGAGAGAGAGAGAGAAAGAGAGATAGAGACTGATGTTATCACTGCTCGGGCAATAATGTATACAGTCATGCTATAAAACAAACTGGGCTGAATCTGACTGAACTTAGGAAAACAGAGAGAAGCTATTCCCTATTTACTATGTAGTGCACATGTTTGGGACCCTGGTTTATGTAGGCTGGAATGGATAGTGCACAAACACTGGACTCTAGTGGATGTGGCAATACACACAAATCCATTTGGTGGTTTAGTTAAAAGATTCTTCTTCGAGAAGTATAGTGGCACGGAGATCTTGCTACATTCCTTTGAGATTTCGGTCCATGTTGACATTACTTCTTCATAGTGTTCCAGCAGAATTCTCACAAGCACTTTCATGCTGCGATTCTCCCACATCCCATTCTACCACATCCCATTCTCCCACATCCCATTCTACCACATCCTAAAGGTGTTACACATTCCGTGACTGGGATGACCAGATGTTACATCATCTTGCCGGAAGTAGACTTTAGAAAATAAGTAAACTGGACAAGAAGGGATGCACATGGTTCGTAACAACATTCAAATAGACTGTGACACTGAAACAAAGATTTACTGGTATCAACAAACAACTGTTGATACAGAGCAAACTAGGGTCAAGGAATTAAGAAATCCAGAATGATTAGAGTTTGTTTACTCTGTCTTCAACTGTGCAGTTTTATTTTGAGCCTGTACCCACTGCAGCCTCAGTTTTCTACCCTTGGCAGACAGAGGTGAAATTGACATAGTTTTACAAAGTGCTTATCTGAGTTACTGTAGCCAGTCTGCCAGCTCAAACCAGTCTGGCCATTGTCCATTCAGCTCTCTTCAACAAGGTGCTCCCATTAAAACTGCTGCTTGCTGAAGAATTTTCTTTATAACAACCTTCCAAGTAAACTGTGAGGAGATCAGCAGTTGTAGAAATGCTAATTTCATGTACCAACGACCACACTGGTCAGAATCACCTGAAGTTGCTGGCTTGTATCTGCATTTATACACTGCACTGTGCAGTGTTTCGGGAGGCGGCGCTGCCATTTTGCTGTCATTTTGCTGCTGGTCTACTATGATTGTACACGTTGCAGTACAGTTGTGTGTGTGTGTACATGGCACACAAGTAAGTAAAGAGACCTTTGGTGGCAAAGCACTGTTTCTCGGTGAGTCCCTGGGTCTAGGGAGGTTTTCAGTCAAGTGACCAAGCCTCTCCCCAGGCTGTCATGTTAGAACTGCTGTGAAACTATTGACTAATTCGATACTTGCATGAATAGATGGACAGTCTTTCTAATAGTGTTCACTGAGTACATCCAGATTTCTAATCCAGAAGTTTTTTTTCAGTGTTCAGTGTTTTTCCATAACATTCATTTATACTCTACTGCCTGTAGAAACTGAATTCAGTACTGTGGACATTACACAGCCCTAGTGAGACTGAGCCGAACAGTGAATGTGCTTCCTTTTTCTTTTCTGCCATTCCTTCGTCAAGAGTAACAACATAATAACGGCATACAGAAGATGATGCTGTTGTAGATGGTCTTTGTATAAGACAGACGTGGTACGCACTCCCTTTAAATTGTTTACATTTAGAAAATTTGACCAAAAAACAGATTATTAAACTTTCAAATCACACCCTGCGTGTTTTAAATAGAAGGAGATACTGTATTCATTTAACAGTTGATGAATTGGTGATGTCCTCACATGGTTTTTCACACTAAATAGGAAAAGGAACCACAGATTAATTGCCAAAGTTTAACCATACTAGTGTGGAATACAGTTTTACTGCTACTGCAACATTTTACACTAATAATTCCCTCAATAATGATGCAGTGAAAACTGCAGTGGAAAGTGGTCAAAATTAAAGTCACTAATACAAATGTAGCAGTAACACAAAACATTTCTAAACTGGAAGCTAAAATTACTGTCTTAACATTTGTCTATTTCTTTTTGCTGATAAAAAAAATAGAAATTATTAATTATATATATGTATTATAATATTATTAATATCAAAATATTAATATTCCTGTGGGAGCAGGAATGTGCTGAATTTAAAATTAGAAATGTTGCATCGTCTGGACAAACTGCAGTATTAGTGCACATCAGGCTCATAATTTCATTGACAGTCGATGGAAAAATGCCATTAGACAACTAACACTGATTTTCTAACTGAATATATATCAGAAAATACATTATGTTTTTACTCCTGGCAATATTTTGCCTAATTTTGTGGCTTTTCCTATTAAACTAGATATTATTCACTTGCATTAGATCACAGGAAG
>CM067514.1:15029354-15036854 GCA_034509495.1 Acestrorhynchus altus | reverse complement strand
GGGAGGAACGAGTGTTGGGTCAGTGTGAGAGTGGGGAGGAGCGAGTGTTGGGTCAGTGTGAGAGTGGGGAGGAACGAGTGTTGGGTCAGTGTGAGAGTGGGGAGGGCGAGTGTTGGGTCAGTGTAGAGGTGGGGGAGGTGGTGTTGGGTCAGTGTGAGGTGGGAGGGTGAGTGTTGAGTCAGTATGAGTGGGGAGCAGTGTTGGGTCAGTGTGAGGGCAGAAGGTGAAAACAGAGATGCCAGTTCTCATTCCACTTCCCAAAATTCAAACCAACGAGACAAATTTCACATATAGATTTAGTCCATGTGATCCCAGATTATGAAACAGTAGAAGAAAATTCTGGGGGCACGGACCCCTTGCTGCTGGTCTTTCTGCCATACCTCAATGTTCCTGTTTACAGCAAAACTCCTTTGTACTATACTGTATTAGATAAGTTCTTATGAATGGAGTATGTAAACAAAGAACATGTCATTATAGGTGTTTATGTTACTTTATAAATAATATTATTAATTAATGCAGTGATGATGATGATGATGATGATGATGATCTTTATTCACTATTATTTGTCACTTATTTTGTAAGTAATGATACGCTATTGTAGCTATTTGTTGTTTTGCTAGTACTTTGAGTATTGGTAATGTTAAGGCAAAATTGTACTTATTACAGTCATACCAATAAAACTGCTTCAGAAAGAAAGAGGGAGAGAGGGAAGAGTTAGGCAGTGAGAGAGTGAGAGGGGAGAGAGAGAGAGGGAGAGAGAGAGAGAGAGAGAGAGAGAGAAGAGAGAGAGAGAGAGAGAGAGAGAGAAGAATATCCTGTTAGAAATCTATTTGTTGAAAATGAGGCATCAAAGCAAGCCTAACCCTTTAACACATACACACACACACATTTTCTCACACACACATTTTCTCACTCTCTCTCTCTCTCTCTCTCTCTCTCTCTCTCTCTCTCTCTCACACACACACACACACACACACACGAGGACCATCTCAGCAATTCAGAGTCACAACTGCATCCATAATGAGAGCAGACAGAGCAGTGAAAACTGTTTTACATCTCTCTCTCTCTCTCTCTCTCTCTCTCACACACACACACACACACACACACACACACACACACATTTTTGTACACTCACATTGTGGCAGATGCCAACACAGGCATGCAGGGGAAGCAATACAGTCTGGTCTGTATCATGTGACACTGGGCTGATAAAGGAGGGAGCTGAGGCAGCTGCTGGCAGAGAAGACATTCTCTATCCAGACTCTCTCTTTCTCTTTCTCTCTCTCATTTAGCTGCACCCATGGCTGACACATATATTGCAAATGCACACACAGCTTGTCTATCCCTGTAAAGAAGTACTGCCAATAGAATAGAACCTTTCTGATAGACAGAAGATAAACAACCTATTGGCACCATGCCAAATGCCAGGTGTGGGCTAGAGGGATATAATGCCTCACAGCATTGAGCTGTGGGTGGTGAAGTGTGTTCTCTGGAATGATGGTGCTTCATAATATTTTTCAGATGAGTTGGGGAGTTTGGAATGAGGTGGACATCTTCTAGCATCCTGACCTCACTAATGCTTTTATTGCCGAATGCTATCACATCCTCACAGCATTCCTCCAAAATCTATAAGAAAGGCTTCCTTGGAGTTGAGACCGTTACTCCAACAAAAGCAGGAAAAACTCTTTAACACCCCTGAAGAAACACTGAATAATAGATTTACCTCATTGTCTCTCTTTATCCTTCCCATTCCCTCTTACTTTCTCTCTCTCTCTCATGTGCTCCCTCTCCATCACTCTCTATTCATCTCTGCTGGCACAGACAGTCGGAGTGATTAGAGTGCTGTTGCTAGTGTAGCTATGAGAGGGGAAATTAACCAGTACTTCCCCTCTCATAGCTACAGAGAAACGGACCCCGCCCCCCCACACACACGCACATACACACGCACACACACACACACACACGCACACACACACGCACACACACACACACACACACACACACACACACACACATACACACACACATACATGCACACACACACACACACACACACGCACACACACAAATGCACACACACAAACCCATATTAAAGCCCTGTAGATGTTTGATAATGACCTATATTTAGTGCAGAGTGCTGTGGCTCATCTAGTTGCTCAATCCAACTCAACTCAGCTCTGGTCAGTGCAGCTCTGTTCAACTCAGTCTAGTTCAATTCAACCCTGCTCAACCCAATCTAACTTACTTGAGGCAAACTCAACTCAGTCAAACTCAACTCAGTCAAACTCAACTCAGCCCTGCTTAACACAAACTCAACTCTGCCTGCTCTAACTCAGTCAAACTCAACTCAGTCAGGCGACTCAACTCAGTCAAACTCAACTCAGCCCCTGCTTAACACAAACTCAGCTCAGCCCTGCTCAACTCAGTCAAACTCAACTCAGTCCAAGCTCCCAACTCGGTAGAGCTCAACTCAGCCCTGCTTAACACAAACTCCAACTCAGCCCTGCTCAACTCAGTCAAACTCAACTCAGTCAAACTCAACTCAGTCAAGCTCAACTCAGCCCTGTAACACAAACTCAACCAGCCCTGCTCAACTCAGTCAAACTCAGCTCAGTCAAACTCCAACTCAGTCAAGCAACTCAGTCAAACTCAACTCAGCCCTGCTTAACACAAACTCAACTCAGCCCTGCTCAACTCAGTCAAACTCAACTCAGTCAAACTCAACTCAGTCAAACTCAACTCAGCCCTGCTTAACACAAACTCAACTCAGCCCTGCTCAACTCAGTCAAACTCAACTCAGCCCTGCTCAACTCAGTCAAACTCAACTCAGCCCTGCTCAACTCAGTCAAACTCAACTCAGCCCTGTTCAACTCAGTCCATCTCAACACATTCCAAATCAACTCAGTCAAACTCAATTAATTCCAACTCAACTAATTCCAACTCAACTTATCCCTGTTCAACTCAGTCCAACTTGTCTAAAGTAAATTCAATGTAGTTCCCTTCAACTTAAACCAAAGCTCCTGAGCTCAGGTAAACTTAGCTCAGCTCATTTTAATTTAATTCAACTCACCTCAAAAGTTCAACATTGTTCAGTTCAATTTAGCTTAGCTCAGCTCAGTTCAACTCAACTCAGCTAAGCTTATATTAACACATCTTACTTCAGTCTCACATCTTACATCAGTCTCATTCAGCTCATTTCATGTCACATCAGCCCAGTGTAACCTAATCAGCTCTACTCAGTTCAACTGAATTAAGCTTGCTTAGTTAACTCAGCTCTGATCAACTCAACTCTAATATTCAGCTAAGCACAGCTCAGTTTATCACAACTGACCTAAACTCAACTCAGGTGAGCGTACAGTCATAACTGTATATTGGAGAAGTTTGTATGGCCTTCACTTAAACAGAAAACCATTACTGCACATATTAGTAACAATAAATACACATACATCTCCACTCATTCACATCCACAAACAACAAACAAGGTCATCGGATGTGGTGATGCAGTAAAACACTAAACAGCTCTGATCAACATCATCAGCCAGTTCAGCTGCATGTGCACAATTCATCAGAAAAGCCTTGAGTCACCTTGAGTAAGACATCAGTCAAGTGCAGAATCCAACAAAGAATCACACAATCATAGACACACACACACACACACACACACACACACACACACACACACACACACACACACAACACACACACACACAGTGTTGAGAATGAGCAAGACAGCAGAAGGAAATGAAGGAGGGTATGTTAGAGTGTGTTTTTTATCAGAGTAACTATATGTGAAAGGTGTATACGTGTGTGTGTGTGTGTGTGTGTGTGTGTGTGTGTGTGTGTGTGTGTGTGTGTGTGTGTGTGTGTGTTAAGATTAAATTCATTTTTCCACCATAATTCTACACACAGCACCCCACGATTGACAAAATGTGAAAAATGTTTTGTAGTACAACATGATTCAGTGAGAGTTAAGGGTTTATATAGGCTGAGTGGGGAGAATGTGCACCATCTCCCAAAATTAAGTAATGTCATAACTCCATGTCCCACGTCCCTGAAAACTGTAATAGGCGAACTCAGATGCTTTTGGGCTGAAGTTCGGAGTAGCTTCTGGTTAGGTGCGTGAAGCCATGGCCTCAAAAACTGATGGATGCAAGGCACTCAGGGGCCACATAAAAGTGTTGGGTAGGCATTCTGTTAAGCATAAATTGATCAACATGGGAGAAGCTGATCATGTGGTTTAAGGCAGATGAATGCCAGACACGCCGGATGTGAACCTAGTGGCCAGTGGCAATGGAGCCAGATTCAGTAATGGTAGATCAAGGTGAGAGATGTTTGAAATATCAAGATGATTAGTGTACCATGGGTTCATGAATTTTAAGGGTGAAGATGGTCTAAAGAGGGATGGGAGATGTGCTGAGTTGATCCATGTACTGCACTTGATCATGAAGATTAAGGTGATTGTCTAGGATGGTAAGGTAGGACAGACATGGATAGAAAGAAGGACTGACTGTGGTTGAAGCTGCAGTAAATTAATTACCCCCATAAGTGTGAAATGGTCCACTGCTGCAGGCGGGCCACAGCATGCATGGAGAACAGCCAATGCTGGTCGAAGAACCATCACCTGAGCTGCCAAAGCACACGCCGAGTTCAAGGATGATCAAAAGATAGTTATATCTTTTATAGGTGAAGTCAGAGAGAGTGAGGATCCCAGAGGTGTGAGATTCAGGGGCCCACAAAGAGAGAGACACCCCCAATATTGATGGTGTGTGGAGCTGTGGGGAAGGTGGAAGACCACAGCTGGGAGGACAGGGATACATCTACACCTTGCATGACCCCTTGATGGAGGTAGGGCTGAATGAGAAGTAGGCCAAAAAGGTGAGCGCCGGGAGAAACAGGGCCCAGAACTGCCGTCAGGAGGTAGAAGGCAGCATCTGGTGCCAGGGGAGCCAGGACAGCTTTCAGAGATAACGGAAGGCAGAACCAGGGGCTGTAAAGTTAGATGGCCGAGAAAGGAGGAGTTAGGATGAAACAGGGAGGAGTTGGGATGGGGACAGGGAATTGGATGATAAGGGGCAGAAAGGAACGTAGAAGGAAGAACAGGGGAAAGAGACAGGAAGAGAGAGACCAGAAAACCAGACTGGGGGTGGGGTGCAGGGTCCGCTGCACCATCATGTAGGAGCACCAAATAGAGGCACTGAGGTGGACTAGAAGCTTGTCATCTGAAGCAATGTCCATGAGCAAGCGAGGCAGGAAGCATGTGACAATGCGACAGGTGAAGTTGTATTATGCCATGATTCAATGAGAGGTGAGGGTTTATATAGGCTGAGAGGGGAGATTGGGGCAAGGACCATAACCCTAAATTAAGATATGTCATATCTCCACTATGTGGGTGGCATGTCATTACTAGCACTGCAGTGACATTGACATGCTGGTGGATCATTAGCATATGTTGTGCAGTAAACAGTGCTGTGTCTGATCCACTCCTACCAGTGCAACACACACTAACACTTTCATGTCAGTGTCACGGCAGTGCTGAGAATGATCCACCACTCAAATAATACCTGCTCTGTGATGGTCATGAGAGGAGTCTTGAGAGGAGTGTGAAGAAAAGGTCTTCAGAGGGAGTGGTCTGAATCTGGTCAACCAGAAACAAAGTCAGAAGTGTCTTCCCTGGGCTAAGGACAAAAAGAACTGAAGTGTTGCTCAGTCCTCCAAAGTCCTCTTTTCAGATGAAAGAAATTTGGCATTTTATTCGGAAATTCAGAAATCAGAATGAGGAGTAGAGAGAAACAGAATTCAAGGTGTCTAAAATCCAGTGTGATGCTTCTGCAATCTGTGATGGATCACGCTGAGTAAAGACACATCCACAAGATCAACCTCCTTTAAACTTCTATTATTGATGACTAATCCATTTTCCACATTCACTGATGTCCAACAGAGGTTTCAGATAGTGAACTCATCCTGCACGTCCAGATACATCCAACTGTGCTCCTAGTCAGATAGTCAAGTCAGTCAAATTCAGCCTGTGCAAAAGTGGGTCAGAACCAACAACACAATACCGACATTTACCAACATTATCTTTCTGATGTTGCATGTTTGTTGAGTTGAGTTGCCATGACATCTACTGATGTTGGTCCACTGTGTTTTATCAAGTCCTGGGTCAACACAGCATCTCCCCGACGATTTCACTTCACTTCATTCTTCCATCTACTGAAAGGCTTTCCAGCAGGATGAAATGTCTTATAAATTATGAAATATTCTAATAATGTGAGAAACTAGATTTCTATTTTCTAGTAAAAAAAAAAAAAAAAGACTTGAAATATGTCACTTTACATGTAATGAATATATGATAGTTATATTAGCTTATGAACAAAAACATTATTCCAATTGCCAAGAATGTAGTAGCAGTTCCCAAGCATTCTCACTATTAAGCTTTTCCAAAAATAAATGTGGAAAAACTGGGAAAACGGGGCTGAGAAATATTGTGCTTGAAGAAAAGAACACTGGTTTTCCAATTATTGGTTTCCCAGCATTAAGATGAAAGTTAAAAAACATAACAGTTGCATAATGACCTGAAATATTATTGTTCACAAATAATATGTTCAAATATATTTCTTAATTTAATTAGCTCAAAATAATGTTCACAGGAAAAATGATAACATTGTAAACATATCTTGAATAATAATTATTATCTTGAGATAATTATCCTGGAAAAATTAATTGGAGAAAACACATCCCAGGTAAAATCTCATTTTCAGGAGTGTTTTATAGAAAGACCCATGTTGTATTTTCAGTATTCAGATGAAAGTCACGCTTCCAGCTGCTTGGTTCCAACTGTTTCCCTTTTCTGTGGGCTGAACTGTGCTAGTTTTTAGCATACTAGCCCTACATATACATAGCCACATGATGTATTTGATTCTTCCAGGCATGTCGACGGTGCTGGCATTTTATCATGGTCAACAGCACACTGCCAGACTGCAATCTGTGTAGTTACAGTGCGGCAGTTTAAGAAAAGCACGGTCCAAAATTATACTGTTTGAAGGACACAGCACTCAGGAGGTTGAACTGAACTCAACAACGGGGGAGAAGGCAGTGATTGACATTTATGTTGGTGTGATGTTTATTCATTGGATGTGACCATGAAGTTTGTGAAGCACAGAGAGCATCCATTGGCTGGCACTGTGTTTTTATACTCAGTTATTTCATCAATCATAGAATATATCTTAGTTATATATATATAGATGTATCGTAACAATTGAGAACAATACAGACATCTGTCTACGTATATATGTACAAAACTATCTATCTGGCTAGTCAGTAACAGTTAACAGGACACAGTAACAGAGTGTGGTCATGGTGTGTAAACAAAGCACTGCACTGGGAGTTGGGCAGAGTCACTGGAGGCCTGCAGTTAATGATGCATTACCTGCCACACTGTGCTGTCAGTTGCTGCAGCAAGTAGTAAGTGCATGGTGTGTTATATGGCGTGAATTAGTCTAA
>CM067514.1:14981854-15026854 GCA_034509495.1 Acestrorhynchus altus | reverse complement strand
AGAGAGGAGTGTGTAAGCCAAAACAAACAAATTCAGTTATTCTTACAAAGCCTCACAACTGAGGGAAGTATAAACCAGCGAATCCATTAAAATTCATTTGGATATACAGACAGTCTAGGAACAAGATCTCCTCATATCTCAATACACGTGCATTTGTTGACAAGCGGATCTTGAATTCTCCAGTATGGCAGACACACAGACACATCACCACAAGGGATTACCAAAGCTTATCCTCATGGCCCTGAGGCCAACATTTCACCAAACATTTTTTGTATTATTCAGCATTTAAAGGAGATATTCACACATTATTTTTTTGTTATTCATGAATCACCCTGACATTTGTTCTGAAATTACACACTGCGCAAAGAAAGAGAGCAAAGCCCTCCTTCTCATTTTCCTCTAGAATCCAATATCTGGACAGAGCAGTAAACAAGTACTACATGGCTACTATAGCATTAAAACTGGGATTTAATTCTGTTGGAAATGAGTGAATTTTACCTGTTTTCCAAGATGAATTACTACCTTATAAGGCATCACATGTGAAAGCCAGATGTTAAATTCAGGTTTATCGTGTTTATCGTGTCTGTAGGTTACCCTGATCCTGAGTTTTTGACAACTACTCCTACTACTACTACTAATATTATTATTTTATTATTATTATTAATAATAATAATAATAATAATAACAATAATAATAATAATAATAATAATAATAATAATAATAATATTAGCCCTACGATGGATTAGCGCCCTGTCTAGGGTTGTTTCCCGCCCTTGCGCTCAGAGTTGCCGGCTGGGCACCGGCTCAACCGTGACCCTATTCAGGAATAAGCGGTTCAGAAAATGAATGAATGAATGAATAATAATGTATAATAAATATAAATAAATATAATGTATAATGAATAATAATAATAATGAATGCATGTAACTCCCTAATCATTACAAATAACTCATGATCAAAATGACTGTATTTCAGTTATAAAGAACTCTGGATGAACTTTTGACTTTTTAAATTTTTTAAACAAATTCATCCAAATATCAAATTTTTGATCATGTTTATATCACAAATGGAGACATACTGTATTTGAGTAGCCTGGGATCTCCTAAAAATAACAATAACTGTCATGTGTGACTGTCTCTTATAAACACTTGTAAGTAATAGTAATCTTCAGGTGAATAAAGATATGTCAAGATCCAGGATGGACATCCCACAAAATTGGCCCAGGGGTCAAAGAGTTAAACCATGTGCTGTTCCTGACTATCAGGAAGAAATTCATCAGTCCTGCTCTCTCAGCTTCTGAGGTTAAACTGCTCGAATGCTTTGAATGGTAATATTGTGGGTTGGTTTGTTCTCTTTGCTTTTTTTCTGTATTAATTATTATTAATTAATGTCCTGATCAACTCTAGATGTGACCAGATTGAATATTAACATCATCTATTTTTCAGGCTGCTCTTCGCACCAGATTGACCTGCTCTATTATTCAGGCCACTCTTTACACCAGATCCATTTCATATCTATCACCTGAAATCAAATTGGACCTGGACACTGATCATGTTCTGCAGATGTGAAGGTTGTTAATAGAGCAACAGTGCTGAGAAATATGCCTCCAGATGCGCTACGGGTAATAGAGCACGACATCTTAAACACATTTCCTAACAGCCCAGCCCTGTTCAGCAGGCTTCATCAAGGTCAATCCCATCAGTCAAAGCACTACCACAGCATCGCAGGACTCCCCCAGTTTATATGAAGTGCTTTAATATGTTTTGCAGTATTCCCTGTACCTGCATACACAATTCAGATTCATAATCAGATGGCAGTGTGCTTCACAGCAGAGACAACACTAAAGGCCCACCAGGCAGAACTAGTAGCTCTATACTCATAATCATGTATTGTTGCTTTGATGCACAAATAACTTAAGTAGAAGTTCATTTCCAAACCTGAGCAGAAGTACAAAAGTATCAGCTCAAGTAGCAGCAGCTGTAATAGATCTATGGCCAGCATCTACCAGTATAGTAACAGTAGTAGTTTGTTTGGGTCTGTTCATCAAGTCATCTAATCAATCGACAATCAATCAAAATCCAAGCAGTAATGAAAATCACTTAGACTTACAGACTTAAAGATGGTAGATGCTGTATTTTGGTATCAACGGTGGCAGGAGCTTCCTGTAGGTAAGACTGTTGGAACATTCTATACAGACCTTTCTGTCTACTTTTGGGATGGACTTGCTATGTTGGCAGTTGTTTAAAATGTTTTCCACTTATACATTATTTTCTGGTCAGTGTAATGACTGATTTCTAATTATTCTGAGATGTTTCTAACCCCTGTGTTGTCTTAAGGGTCAAAAACGACCCACGCCTTGACCTTTTTTCAAGAGCGTTCCTTCAAGATTGGAAAAAGAATATTAAGACAACATGAGGGTTAAATACCCAGACTCATCTGCATCTACAACCTTCTTTCTAAAGGCATCATTAAGGATCTCACTATGGTGATACTTCACACTTGGCACTAACAAGCATTCTTGATGACTGGATCACATTGTGAATCACAAGCCTGATAAAACACTTTGTGATCAGATTACAAATGGAGCACTCAAACTACATCTAGAGGTGGTCAGAGACAGATATAATACAAGTCTACAACAATAACATGATGACCACCTCCTTGTTTCATTTCCACTGTCCATTGTATCAGCTCCTCTTACCATGTTGGAGCACTTTGTAGTTTCATAATTACAGACTGACGTGGTGGTAGTGTGTTAGTGTGTGTGCAGAGTTGCTCAAACACTGTGTACACTCATTGTCTACTCTATTAGACACTCCTACCTAGTTGGTCCACCTTGTAGAGACAGAAACTCATCTGTTTCTGCATAAGCTGTGTTGGTCATCCTCTAGTCCTTCATCAGTGCTCACAGGATGCTGCCCACAGGACACTGTTGGCTGGATATTTCTGGTTGGTTGACTATTCTCAGTCCAGCAGTGAGACTCCAGTAAAAAGAAACACTAATACAAATCATAATTCCTGTGGATCTTGGCTTCTCTCCCCTCCTGCTCTCCACACTGTTACTTTAAACCATTCACAGGCTCCCAGAGCAGGATGAGAAAGTGTTGTTTCTCACATTTTAGGTAAAATGATCTCATCTTGTCATGCCTTTTACTGACAAGACTAAACAACATTCGGTCAAACTATATTGAGTAATCAGATACAAAATGCATGATAACAGGCTGAAGCTTCAATAATAGGCTTCTCCAAAATCCTTTCCAATTAGGTTCTAATCATCTGCAGTTGATGCTCTGCACCTGATTCTAATTTCAGGCCTTTTAAGTGGTAAAAAGTGTGGGTGAACTTTAGAGAGGGAGTCCTAATATTGCAATTATTGATGTAATTTGTAGTTTATATATCATTTTTAGATTTCTTCAGGATCAAATGTCCATATGTTTAAACATGTTTTAAAACATAACATTTTCATGTGGCGTCCACATTTTTTCACACAGCTACACATTGGAGAACAGTTCAGCCCATGAGTTAAAGTTGGTCAATCCAAACCGATGACTGTATATGAAAGATGGACAGTGCACTATATTTCTCCTCAATACTGTATTTCCATCTCCACGCTGTACAAAGTCTGTTTTCCCTGAACTAATGTTGGCACATTTTTTCTAAAAGTTATTCAGCTTTATTCATTAAAGGCAGGGTTATCATAAGAAAGCAGGATTACGCTCAGAAATGAAGTGATTGACAGCGTTGGTTATGATATGATTTGAGAGGGGGTTACCTCGGTCTGCAGGCAGGTTTAACCAAATGAGGAGGCGAGTCTGCTCCCACCTCTGGTTGCACAGAGGGGTTGTAAATTTGAAATGATTGCACCTATAATTTTGGGTTCATTCTTATGGAATGGAAGGGAATGGAACTGTGTCATCTATCTTTATTATACCGTCGTTGATCCAAACCAAGAAAGAAGATGTCAAATCTAAGGTGGAAATGTGATCCCACAATAAATTCAGTCAGACGGGTCACGGGTTTGTACTGTGGCTCTGAAAGGGTTAAAAGTGTAATTTAAGTTTTATAACCCACAGTAAATGTTGTGTTTACAGGAGAAATGTTGGAATTTAAAAGAGAATCAGGCAAATCAATCGTAAGGAAAGAGAATGTGAGAATGCAACAGTAAACAACTCTGACACCAATTTACAGTTCTGAATGCAGTAATATGTTGCTGAATTAACAAGCACTTAAATTAATTGTCATTGTTTAGTTGGTTTAGTGTAGGCGTCACGGCATGTCTCTGAAAGATGAACACCAATTTCATCATAATTACTCATACTGTGCACTATTGATGACACAACATAGAGAATAGGTGATTGCTATGTTCATCTAAATCATGCAGGCTCTGCCTGCCTGTAGTCTTTGTTCAGAGACAGTAGTAGCAGATAAACACGCAGATAGTCAAGACAGATGGGTGATTCTGTTAAAGACAGAGTAAAGAAATGCCAACCAACAGCCAGCCTCAGACTAAACTCTCTTCACTAAAACAGGAAGAAGCTTATTATAGGTTCTTAACAGCCAGTTTAACTTCAAATGCATTTTGTACATTGTATGCTTTTTCCTTTAGAAGTCACGATTACAGACTCATAACTATTGCTGACAGTAACAAAAGCCTGGCAAAACTTTGCATGAATTATTTCTCACTGAAAGCTCATTTAAACTTTCAGAGAAAATCTCTTTCAAGTTTAGAGTCCAAACGTGTAATCAAAAGTGCATTTGTGTTGATTGCGTGCAGTGTGGAGTGAAAAATGAAATATTTTACAGGGCTGTGTATTGGCAGGAATCTGGCGATATGGTATGTATCACAATAGAGAGGTCACTATTCAATATATTGCAATATATTTAAATATATATTGTGCTGTATTTAACTGCTATATATTGCAATATTTTTACTCCATAGGCCAGTTTTTGCTGTAACTTGTAGGGACTATAAAACACTAGGAGGCCTGCAGATGAGGGTTAAACCATTACCCATTTCTCTGTTCTGATGGTTCTTTTTTCTTTGGAAAATAAGAAGGCCAGCATCTGCCTTTGTTTTTTCTATTGGCTCACGGTTCCAAGGTTTGTAAAATTAGGATTTTGGATGAAGAAGATGACAGTGTTCAGGCAAAGTCAGACTGCAGCACAGTGGGGGAAGAACAGGGGGCTAAGACGTGTTTAAGAAGAACTTGCATTTTGCATCCTTGCCCATATACTAATAATGTAAGGATCAATATTATAACGAACAGTGCACGAGTGAGAATGTGGACAGACAGAGTGGTGGACGGTGCTCTGCTGTGACTGGGCACTTCTGCTGGGTATCAGTGTATGGGGCTGGCTATGGTATTGGGGCTCGTAATGACTTAATATGCTTCTGCTCCCCCGTCACTGTTCCCAGTTATATAATCTCCCTCGCGTGTCACTGCATTCTTATTATCTGCTCTGTGAGTGAGTGCGTGCATGTGTGTGTATGTGTGTGTGTGTCAATGGGTGTGTGTTATGGGTCTGGAGCAGATTGCACACGGCATGTGGCGGATGTAGCAGGATTCGGCACGGCTGAGAATCGGCTAAGCCTGTCCTCCTGCCGACGTCGCAGTGCATGCATTCGTGTTTGCTTTCTGTACGTGTGTGTGTGTGTGTGTGTGTGTGTGTGTGTGTGCGCAAAGGGTCTCCCCAGTCTAATGAGGGGGCAGTATGTGTGCTGAGTGTCCCCTGGTTCAACTCAGCAGCTGTTTGCTGTCCTGCTCTTGTGCACACACCCTGCTGTGATGCTGGACACTCATCACTCGTGTGTGTGTGTGTGTGTGTGTGTGTGTGTGTGTGTGTGTGTGTGTGTGTGTGTGTGCGCATGTGTGCATGTGTGTGCGAGACCCCTCTCTGGGGCTCAGCTTTGATCTTCCCTGCTCATTCAGACACATTGATTTGTTCAATCGGATTTGTACAGGCATTTCAGTGAGCCAACACTAATAAAAACAGTATAAGGCCTAAGAATTCTTAACCATTCCCATTTTTCTTCCCTCTTTCAGGCATTATCTGATCCCTCCAAGCCAAGATAATTCCATTATCCCCAGCATTATTGCTCATACATTGCACTAATTCTATAAAAGAAATATAGCCAGCCATCGATTCAAAACAAAATCAACCCCCTTGGGATGTCCAATTCCATAAAATAGGAATATACGATGTGGGAAGGACTGGGGTACTGTTGCATCTAGCAGTTGTGTTGTAAGTTGTGTTGTAATGCCGTGGGAGTTTATTTGATCAATTCTGTCATTATGCCCTTTTCTTAGCATATAGTAGATATTTTCAGTCCATAAAAAGCCTGGAATGGAACATTTTCCAGGTATTGGAATACTTGAGTAATGAAAGTTCAGTAGATGTAGGGTGTGTTTAGTAATACACTCTGCCAATCAGTGAGTGTGGAGTTTTGCAGCTTTAAACATGTCTGCTTAAGTCAACTGTCATCAGCGATCAATCATATTCATTTGATTTCATAACAAGCCATTCCTTTAAATGTCAGACTGCAAAACTGCTAGTAAAATGTCTTCACAGAAAAGATATTAGAAACATTTGAATGATGTAAACATGAACTCCATTTAATTGGTCTTTTTATCTACAACATTCCCTGCATCAACACAAACGAGCCAAGATGACACAGTCAAATTTACCCGAGAACACAGAGAGAGCGGATAGAACACAGGTGTGGTGTTGATCAAACAAAACACACCAGGGTAGACTCCTCCTAACACAAACTGAGGTGATTAAAATATGATGCAAACGGCGGAAAATGGCACCAACGCAATCCTTTCCAAGTATTCCCTGAAGCACATGAAGCAGGAGCCACGGAATCCACTTGGAATGCATACACACACGCAGAGGTTTGTATGCAAACCTGCTTCAGAGAATTGCATCAAAATACAACCATCATTACAGAGGAAGAAACAACTGTCCAGCAGTTCTGCTCAAATCACCAACCCTCCAATGCAAAAGATCAGCTGATGAATCTGTGGAGGAAAAGCTCACAGAGATCTAATCTTCAGCTAAAACTAACATCCTTCAGTAAATTATGCTAAATCGTTTTAGAATTGTTGGAGACTTCATTACACGTCTTGTGGTCTGCTCTAAATGTGCCTGGACAGGCCGGCCTGACCTGGACATGTATTGTAAATTATTTCATGGACAGTGGCGGTTGATTTCTAGTTGTTCTGAGATCTTTCTAAATCCCTTCCCAGGCTCACCTGCAGCTACAGCCTTCTTTCTGGAACTCCTCCCCATGCAGTGCAAACTTTTCTCATCTCGGAGGTTTCTCGTCAGCATCATCTACCTTTAAATTTGAATGCATGTCTACATTTAAAATTGCAACTATCTTTAGCACAGCACAGAAAGAGGCTGAATGGGTAAACAACTATTTACCATGTAACAAGCAGATTTGCATATTCTTTCCCACACTCGAGAAAGCCAAGCCCAGAGAAGCAGGTGGAGGTGAGGCTAAAAGCCAACACGACTACAGTCTCTTCAGCTTAATAATACATAGCACTGAGAGGACACAATGAGAGGACAGCAACACTATCCACTAAGACTCCGGAACAACTATAGTGTGTGTGCTACTGTGATATGTTACTGTACAAAATGCTAATGCTGGCAACAATCATCTTCAGCTCAACACAGGACAAGGCTGATTGGATAAAGAACTGCAACCAGTTGCATCCACTGAAGATGAGCTTGTTTATAGGTTAGGGTGTGAAGTCTATCCTAAACCACGGGTTGAATGCAGTTAATTTTACCGTGTGTATAAGGATATTCATGTTGTATTATTCCTTTTTCAAACATATTAAAGGTTTGGAAGTGGAACTCTTATAACTCTTATAACTCTATACATTGAATCTATTTCAAACAAACAACATTTTAGTTGCTCATAAAGTGTAAAGGAAGTTTATGTTTAAACTACGTTATGAAAAAACCTACATTAATCTGGCAGAACTGGCTACTGGTTCAGGTGAAATGAGCAGATTTGTATATTCCACCCCCAGAAGTAATAAATGGGGGGAGGGTCTTCTAACTTTTCATGACAAGAAATGTGTGTTTCTGCTGATTATACTTTATAATTTTATATATTTTATAGTTTCTATTTTATGTGTTGAGTTATATCAGCTCCATCTCTCCATATTGTTCCAGTGAAGATCACATGTTCAAATATGTTAAAAAAGTACTGAGGTTTTCATTTCATGTCCTAGTTTTCACATGGCTGTCTGTGTGTGTGTGTGTGCGTGTGTGTGTCTGTGTGTGTGTGTGTGTGTGTGTGTGTGTGTGTGTGTGTGTGTGTGTAATAAAAACATTTACTCCCTCCTTCCTTTGTCATCTTACTCTTCTTCCATTCATTCTCTCTCTCTCTCTCTCTCTCTCTCTCTCTCTCTCTCTCTTTCTCTCTCTTTCTCTCTCTCTCTCTCTCTCTCTCTGTCTCTCTCTCTCTCTCTCTCTCTCTGTCTCTCTCTTACTCTCTGTCTCTGTCTCTGTCTCTGTCTCTCTCTGTAGGCGTCCGGGCAATCTGTGGCAGTAATGTTCCTGGAGAGAGCAGAGTGTGTCAGGGTGAATCAGACAGATGAGCTGGGGAGGGGAGTTACAGCACAGAGCGGTGAATTAATCCCCCCTTCCACTCCCATATCTCACACACACTTTCACCCTACCTCTCTCTCTCTGTTTCTCTCTCTCTCTTCTTGTATCTATCCTTCTATCTGTGACTGCCCCAAGGGCCCTGCCTGCACACAGGGCAGTGCGGTCAGATGACCACGCATACAACCTTCATTAATAGCAATAGGCTGACCCCCGCAACACACACACAGACACACACACACACACACACACACACACACACACACACACACACACACACACACACACACACACACACACACACACGTCCTCTTCCTAACACAGTTAGCCAGCAACTGTGCTCAAGAAACAAAGAACAGCGTTGTATAGTTTAAACAGAAGTGATATTATGTGGGCTGAGAGGGTAGGAGGAGGGTAGATAACAGGATTGCGTTCGCCCAGGTTTATCAATATTGAATGCAAATAAAGCAACAATACTGAAGTGTCTAATATACCAGCAACTCAAATGTGAAAACAGATTAATGTGAAAAAAATAAGGACACAAATAAGCTTCAAATGATTGGTCTAATTTAACCCTCAGACATTAGTTTGCTTTGCTCTTGATTGTTGAAGTGAGTGGTATCACCATGTTGTGATCCAAAACCCTTGCTGAGGCCTTCACAAGGACATGAGTCTGGGAATTGATTTAATAAGATCTCAAAACTATTAGATATTTAAAATAAAACCCATTTCACTGTCCGGACAACAATTTAAAGAGAGAACATTGAAGGATCCTGGGACCTACAGCCAGCACTTGACACAAACTGACAACAGAAGACATGTTTAATGCAAACCAAACACAGCATTTGAGTTTGAAAAGTTTAATGGGCAAAGAGTGCCAAACTAGCAATCTCATCTCTAGTGTGTGATGAAGGAGCTCAATTCAACTAGATAGAAGACTTTATTTGCTGAAAATGATACAAGAATGTAAAGGATAACATTTATCTCTTTTTGCAAATAAACTCTTAATATTTAGATCCCACCCTCCGGCAGGTGCCACTGCACCCAAATAATCCTATTTACTTCACCTATTAGTGTTATGTTAGTTAAGTTATGATTGATATGGTGTGTATATATACATATATACATACATATCATCTTCTTCAGTTGACAGAGAAAGACAGCAGTTTGAGAGAAAACACAACAGTGTGGTTCTTTCACATTACTTCTGTGAGTTGTGTTATTCAAGCTTGGCTAAAACAGCAGCCAATCAGCTAAGAAATGCTCTGCTTGTGCATTATCTGAATTGTGTGCATTATCTGAATTTGAGCCTCACTAGAATAAAGGTTAAAACATATACTTTAAAGTAATACCTTTAAAAGAGTTTCAGCAAGTCTTCCAATGGACCAGTACTAATCATCCCCAACTAATGCGGCAATACATACTAGTCAGAAAACCTATGGAATATGTTTATGGAATATAGTCCTGAACACACATAGCAATAGTTAATGTATCCTGAAAACATTTTGCTATACATACTGCAGTATGTATACTGTTGCCTGAAAACATATCAGGATACATACTATGGCCTAAAAATATACTAGATATACCATATCCTAAAAACGTTGCAATACAAACATGTCACAATATCTACTATAGCTTATAAACATTCGTCAATACATTCGGTACTCCAAACACACATGTCAATACCTACTGTTGCCTGAACATATGACAATGCTCAATGTGACCTGAACACCCATGGCAATACATACTGTATCCTTAACACACATGATAATATGGACTATATTTACCCTTTCTATTAAATGCATTCAGTAACTTCAAGCTGCAAATGCATACACACACACACACACACACACACACACACACACACACACACACACACAACACATAAACACAGCATGTCTAGTCTCAGTAAAGTTTTATGTTTTAGTACTACCAACGGAATATGACTCTCTGGAGCACATAACTCTAATGCCAGGTATGGGATATAAACACAACTTTGAGCTGTGGAGCAGCAGAACTGTGTTCTCTGGAATGATAGTGCTCTATCCAATATTCTTGGGATGAGTTGGGGAGCTGGGGATGAGGTATGGTTGTGATCATTCAACAGCCAAAGCTCACTGCTAGTTACTGTATGCAATCAAATTCTCACAGCAATGCTCCAAAATCCAATTTGAAGCCAGTAATATAAAGAAAGTAGAGACCTAACCCTAGTCAGCAACAACGGGAAAAATGTATTTTATATATCTTGGTGTCCCGATGCTTTGATGGTTCATGCTGGCTAGCTGGATGAGCTGTGTCAGTAAAGCCACTGCTGTCAATGCTATTCTGAGACTGACGATGGAAATGGCTATGTAACTCATACAACCCACACTGTAATACGCCATCACAAATGAGACTGAAGGACTATTTCATGCCCATCACAAAATAAATCATTCACTAAAAGGGAGAAAGGAATGTTCAGTTTGCAGTCTTTGGCACAAGGAGGTGGGGGTCGGTGTGGGGATGTGTGGAGGGGTGAGAGATGAATTATAAATGCATGAAAATAAAGGCGATAGCTGTCAGAAACAAGTGTAATTGTACATGACAGGTTTAACTATTCATATAGCCTGCTGGGTTAGCTGCTCTTTGAGCGCCCAGTCGTTGACCTTCACATTATTTACGTGTCTGTGCTTGCGCCCTAGATCTTGCTCTCGCGCTTTTCCCCCATCACTCTCTCCATCTATTTCTCTCTCTCTCTCTCTCTCTCTCTCTCTCTCTCTCTCTCTCTGTCTGTCCCTGTCTATTCCCTCTCTCGTCCTTTGCCTCTGTCTCTCTCACACTCTCACTCATTCCATCTCTCACTTCCCCTGACCTCTCGCTCTCCCTCCCTCTCATGCTCTCCCTAACTCATTTCAACTCTCTCTCCTCTTACTTGTCTCATCTCTTTCCCTCCCCCACCTCAGACTCTTTTTTTTTCTCTTCTCCACCCCACCCCATTCAGATCAGAGTGGGTGAGCACACAGTACCTGAAACTCTCACACTCAACAAAGCACTCACACCCCTAGATAAGGCTATATAAGGCTATCCAGATGGGTTCTGACAGTAAAATCCACTGACATGCACCAAAACCAGCTTTAAACCCCCTGGACCCCCCACACAGAATTTACCATAAATGCTTCTCGTGTTTTGTTTAGTAGTGTAAATAGTGAAAACTGCCCACATTGGATATGACCAAGCACAGGCAGGCACTCACCATGATGTAGTGTCTGCATCTCTGTCTTCTCACTGGCCAGCTTCTCACACTCAACTTCAGGCTAATAGGTTCAAAGTCGAGAGCAGTCAACTTTAGCAATGAAGCGAAAAACATATAGTTCTCCCTTGTAATCCATGGAATGTCACCTCAGTCTTACCAGCTAAACACAGCTTCAAGCTAAACATCCAGTGAGAAACAAGGTTCCTTTAAAAAATGTCTTATCGTACAGTCCAGAACCTAGTTTTTTGCCTCTAAAATTTCTCCCGAATTTCACAATTTTCACAATTTCACAAGTGGCATGAATTCTAATGCAACATTACTGCTTAGCAAGCTCAGCAGACTTAGAGGAGAACACTAACTGACAATTCTGTTACAAATGCTAACAGATGTCCATGTTGTATAACATTGGACTGAGTGATGGGGTAGAAGGATAGCTTGCTAAGACTCCCAATCCAAAATCTGTCCAAACTCAACCACAGCCCAACAAAATCTATCAGAAGCAACCACGGCCCAACAAAATCTGTCAAACCTTACTGACCAACAAATCTATCAAACCCAACCACAATATGAAATCTGTCCAAATCCGACCACGACCCAACAAAATCTATCCAAACCCAACCACAGCCATAATCTATTCCAAAACCCAACCACGGCCCAACAAAAAATCTATCCAAACCCAATGACCCAACAAAATCATCCAAACCAACCACAGCCCAATAAAATCTGTCCAAACCAACCACAGCCCAACAAAATCATTCAAACCAACCACAGCCCAACAAAAATCTGTCCAAACCCAACCACAGCCAGTGAAAATCTGTCCAAATCCGACCCACGGCCCAACAAATCTATCAACCCAACCACAGCCCAACGAAATCTGTCCAAGCCTTACGGCCCCAGCAAATCTGTCCAAACCCAACCACACGACCCAACAAATCTGTAAACCCAGCCACAGCAATAAAATCTGTCAAACCAACCACAGCCCAACAAAATCTGTCCAAACCCAACCACAGCCCAACAAAATCTGTCAAACCTTACAGCCCAACAAAATCTATCAAGCAATCATGACCCAATAAAATCCATCCAAACCTTCTGACCCAACAAAATCTGTCAAACAGCCCACAGCCCAATAAATCTGTCCAAACCAACCTGACCAACAAATCTGTCCAAATATCTGACCCAATAAATCTGTCCAAACCCAGCCACAGTAACAAAATCTATCAAACCCAACCCACGACCCAGCAAAATCTATCCAAACCCAACCACAACCCAACAAAAATCTGTCCAAACGAAACCACATTAACAAATCTATCCAAACCCAACCACGGCCCAAAAATCCGTCCAAACCCAACCACAGCCCAACAAAATCTGTCTGCAAACAACCACAGCCCAACAAAATCTGTCCAAACCTTCACAGCCCAACAAAATCTGTCCCTGACCAGCCACAGCCCAACAAAATCTGTCCAAATGAAATCACGACCCAACAAATCCGTCCAAACTAACCACAGCCCAACAAAATCTGTCCAAACCCAACCACAGCCCAACAAAATCTGTCCAAACCAACCACAGCCCAACAAAAATCTGTCCAAATGAAACCACATTTAACAAATCTGTCCAAACCCAACATAGCCAACAAATCTGTCCAAACCCTACCACAGCCCAACAAAATCTGTCAAACTCAACCCACGGCCCAACAAATCTCTCAAACCATACAGCCAACAAATCTGTCCAAACCAACCACAGCCAGCAGAATGCCATCCATGACCACAGCCCCAACAAAATCTATCAAACCAACACATTAACAAAATCTGTCCAAACAACCACAGCCCAACAAAATCTGTCCAAACCCAACCACAGCCCAACAAAATCTGTCCAAACGAAACCACGGCCCAACAAAATCTATCCAAACCCAACCACAGCCCAACAAAATCTGTCCAAACGAAACCACGGCCCAACAAAATCTGTCCAAACCAACCACATTATAAAATCTGTACAAACAACCAGCCCAACAAAATCTACACACCTATCTGTCCACCACCTAGCATGTGTGTCCACACCAACCATACTCAACAAAATTCTAAAGACCTGACTGGAACCTAACAGAACCACACCCTATCACATCCTACCATATACTGAATCTGCCATGCCTTATAATACCACCTACTAATGTACATAAGAGTGACAATGTTAACAGGTCACTAATGAACACAATAATTACCAGCTATCAAACAAGAAGTTTCCACTTTAAAATGTACTCATTAATAATGAATCAATTCTGTTTATCCAACAACATGATTGAGTTCAGTGGGGCAGGGTTAAGTTGTTTATAGGTAGAGAGAGAGAATAGAGAAAAAACAAGTAACAGGTTCATAAACTCAGGTAACAATATGCTAAATGTGGGGCTAAGAGAATTGAAACGACATTTGACCATTATGCACTAAAGCTACTGAATGATAAGCCTTATTTTGACATATTGCTGAACAACGCTCACCTGTGGTACTAGGCCTGGAAGACTGAAACTCCTCTTTAATTAGGTCCAGTGTTTCAACTACCAGTGAACAAGACTATTGAGCTGCTTAACGGAACCTGAAAAGAGCATCATACTAGTCATTTATGAACATATATCAACCTCATTCCAGCATATCTGATAAAAAGATGTATTAGATCATGTAATGTACAAATATTTGAAGAAGGCATTCTAAATATTTAAGTTGTCCTCTTGAAAGTAAAACATAACAGAACAAGTTCAAAAAGCTTTATTTGTGGCGTATATACTGCAGACTACGGATTCCAAAAGAGTGTAATTTCTCAAGGCACATAAAATTGCTTCAGTTTCCTCATTATAAAGTGATGGAAGCCAATGCATACGGCATTTCAGACAAGACTCCACAGCTCTTTTTAGCATAAAGAGAAAAAATATCGCCACAACCTTCAGCTCCAGATGCCACAGACAAATTAGGCATGAATCTAACATCGCATTACTTGCGTACCTCATGGGCCAAAATAAATACCATTAGATTCCTAGAAAGTATACTCCGGTGTAAATCTCTTCAATTGTCATGAAATATTATAAAATGAATTACAACACCCTCCATTCTGAACACCCATATGCACAACTAAAACAAAAGGTTGTTTCATTTTAAACGTGCCAAAATGAAGTTGTTATTTGTATAAACAGTATGTGACTCTAGTAGAGGTGAAAAATGCTCAGATGCCATTTTACAAGCCTATTTGCCACCCTGTTATTTCCTCCCAATTAATACTGATTTCCCTTTTATGGAGAGCTCGTTAAGAAAATGCATTACTAACAGGTTACATTTCTTTCTGCTCTGACACAATGGCTGAACAGGCATTTGTGTCGAGCAGAGGTGAAATACCATCTACCCACCCAGAGGGGAAAACGAGAGTTAATTTGCTCTCCTCTGACTCCAACTGGCATAGCCTTAGCATGATCAGAGATTCGAACCTGGATCATAGCCGAAGGACTAGAAGTATTTGGACACCTGTTCGTTCACAGTTTCCTCTGAAGTCTAGGGTATGAAAAAAGACTTTCCATTTGATTTTGGACCATTTCTGTGAGGATCTGATTGTATTACTGAGGTTATAACGTTTGATGATCATCCCTCCACTTCATGCAAAAGTATTGGATGAGTTACCATCACTCAGGGCAGTTCCTGCTGCATAGCTCAACAGACATTAGGCATAGTGCCAACAGGTTCATGTTTACCTGCTCCAGAGAGTCTACTCTATTGTGAGTACTTTCTACAGGGACTAGACAAAGCTGTGTGCTTTTGCACAGTGGAGTCAGTGATGGGATTTGAACTTAAAATAGTATGCTTCCATTAGAATGGGTGTCCACAAGCAGTATATTACTGCAAAGGCTTTTAGTATAACATGTGCTTGCGCTTCCTTGGGTTTAAATGTTTCCTGTCTGACATGTTTAGCTTCAGTCTGGTTCAGCTGTTAGTAATCCAGGTGTTTGTAAAAGTAGATATAAGAGAGAATTCTTCCACAGTTCACTCGTTTTATTGTCCTGATTCATGTAGTAAACCATATGCCAAATTATTAGGACAGTCAGCGATGTACTGCTCTCCAGTATCAACAACAGTACTCTCCCAAGGTTGCTATTGTGTATTACCGATTTTACCTTTATTTTAAAACACTGGTTGCAGGGCTGTTTAAGTACATATTGGGGCTGTAAATATATTATGTCAAGACTTCACTTTTTTGCAGATTTGTGGTTTTGAGACTGTGGTGTGTGGTTTCTGCAGGATTTTATTTTTGAATGAAAAAGGCAACAGTTGATCTTAGATGATCAACAGATGATCTTTCACTTCAAATAAAAAAAACTCTCATTATTTAACTATACTGTAAATGTATGCAATCTATGGAATTCTCCAGATATTGTAAAACAAACAGTATCCAAAAGATAAAATAAAATAATCAATGAAAAAACAAACATATTGTTATGAGCACAGTTACAGAATAACCGATCTAAGATCAGCATCCTGCTCCCATATTTATAGGATAAGATCAGGCCAGTCACCAGTTCACCTCAGACACTCTGGCCTGATCAGACACAACTTTTATTTATACACACTGTTCCTCATTAATTCCCTCACTTACTCTAAATCTACTTGCTATTTTTGGCCTAACCTTCTTAATTCAGTCCCACAGTTCCTAAAATGGCTTCCTTTCTTTCTGCCTGTGTTGTGATCTTTCCCCAGCACCCCCACCACCTCCTTTTATGTTGTCCAATGGCCCAGCACACTGTCCGGCATGTTCCGTGTGGGGCAGCTAAAAGATTGTTGGTTTCAGTAGGAGCTTAATTAGTCTAGACAAGCGAAATTCAATTAAATTTCAATTAGGCTAACAGTGGAGGTCAGTCACTCTGTGAGCTTTCAGTAATTAAGCCGCGGAGAAGCTCAGTACTGGGTAGATGGGTTCAGTACACATGGCTGGGGAGGGGGTGGCTGGGGGAGGGGGAATGTGGGGGACTGGCACCATATCCCCACTGACCTTCATTCACTCACACACATAGCCACACATGCAGTTTGTCTGTAACTATCCTGCGGCTAACATTCAGGACACCCCTTTGCACACTATTACACAACATCAGCGGCAGATCAAAGTCATGTTTCCATTTGCAGGATCAGTGATACCACTGGCCTCAATGGCAGTGAGCCACCCAAGCAGCAGCAGATTGAGTCAGGAGCTGAAGAATCAACTGGCGTGAACAATATCTTTTCCTAACCCTCTGAAACTGCAGTTATCATGTATAACTTCCGATTATACAAGATATATAATATATAATACTGGAAATAATGGAAAATAATCATGTAAAAATAGTGCTTACTGGTTTTGGTGCACAAGCCTGTATAAATGTTGTAAATGCACTGGAAGGAAAAGGAAAGATAACTTCTTATATCAGTTTTTAAACTATTGTAAACAGAAATGTGAACCCCATGAGCAAGCGTCTCAAAAGCAATTGATTCAGCTGTGTCTGAAACTGGCCTAGTTACTACACAGTGTACTACTTTGGGGTTCCACCATTTCAGTGCACTATAGCTATCCCACACTGCATCTGTCATAGAAGTACCAACAATGTTGTACCCAAATAGTAATAGACACATTTACTTTGTTTTACTTTGTCTAGCCAGGTGCCACTTAGAACAATTCTGATTGGATTTTTAAATTTAATTTAAAATTTCAATTTAAATGTACATTTTATTGCAACTTAAAATTTGGGATTAATGGAATAGCCAGTACTGCAATAACTGCTGTACTGTGTTTAAAAACAGTCTGAAAAATTTCCAAGGTTATCCAGGTTTTTTTTAGGTTGAATTAAGAGTAATTGAGACAGAAGATTTCATACATTATATAGGTTGCTGTTATACAGAAGATGGTATCCATTAGAGGAGAAATGAGTTCAAACTTCAGGCAAGAAAATAAGCAGAATGGTTATCTGCATTTATTTGAAATGTAACAATCACTTTGAAAGTAAGAATATATAATGAAATATATGACTGTTTAATTTTTAATTAAATGATCAGAACCCCTTTTACACTGATATTCTCATTTTTGAGATGCACTAGTATCTCAATTGTCACCCACAATTCACAATAGATGCAAAAACAGCATTTAGGAACCATTATTATGGTTATATTCTATATACATATTCTATTAAAGGTGATTAAATGGCAGAAGTATATGTTGCCCATAAAAAGTTACAAAGTTTAAAAGCAATAAATGTAATGAAACTATAAGTACAAAATTGTAATTATCATAAGACTTACACATAATCATACTCATAATTATATTTCACAGAATTTAATATTAATCTAAATTCTCCTTAACTTTACCAAATAATATCTGTATATCAGTATCATACATTATATGGACAAATGTATTAGGACACATGCTCATTCATTGTGTCTTCAAAAATCAAGGGTATTAAAAGGGTTTATCCTGCTGGATGTTGGAGTAACTGTCTCTACTGAACAAGGAAGGCTTTCTGCTAGATTGTGGAACATTGCTGTGAGGATGTGATTGCATTGCATGGGGTGATCTCCAGCCCATCTCATTCCCAAATCCCAACTCCTTCTTTAAGGTATTATTGATAAGTACCATCATTCCAGAGAACACAGTTTCACTGCTCCACAGCTCAATGTCAGGAAAAGATCATCAATCAAACTCTTACAGAATTACACAAACACAGGAGCCTTGCTGACCACTAGGTTATTTTGTCAGAGGCCCAAGAGTGCATCCTAAAAATAGTATACAGGATTATTTTGGTCGGTGGTGCTAATCTGTTGTGATCATAGAATGGATCCATGAACCGCCTGCCCTGATGGTCAGCGGATGGGTGGCTTGAGATGATGGGGGCGGGATGGAACACATGCATTAATAAATGCTGCCCTCTTACACACACTTTTATACACACATGAACGCACACAAACACACAAGTCAAAACAGCCTGTATATGTGTGTTGCAAAAATGGAACAACAGCCGTTGAGGGCTTGCCTGTGATCCAGTTAATCTGGGGTTTGTGAATGTGTGTGTGTGTGTGTGTGTGTGTGTGTGTGTGTGTGTGTGTGTGTGTGTGTGTGTGTGTGTGTGTGTGTGTGTGTGTGTGTGTGTGTGTGTACAGACACAAACAGTGAACAGTCAGTCAGTCACAGTTTAGACAGCTTGGAGCAGGTGAGCCGGGAATTGCCAGAGTTATCTACTGAGAGGAGGGGGCAGGCAAGAGAGACAGAGGAGGGGTAGGGGGGGGGGTGGAAAGACTTATGGAAAGAGGGAAAATGACAAGCACAGAAGACAGGATAAATCTTTAAAGGACAAACGAGGAGAGAGAGAGTCATACGGAAAGAGATGGGGAGATGGGGAGGGATTCATATAAAAAGAGAGAGAGGAAGACAGACATAGGGAAAGAGATAGGGAGAGTAAGACAGAAAAAACAGAGGGAGAGAGACATTGGGAAAGAGAAAGAAAGAAACTTGGTAAAAGATGGAGAGAGATTAAAAGGGAAAGGGAGAGGAAAGAGACACAGGGAAGAAGTGGGGGACAGTGAAAGAGAGAGACAGGGAAAGAGAGAGGGAGAGAGTCATAGGGTAAGAGAGGGAGAAAGATATAGGGAAAGATAGAGGGAGAGATAGTCAGAGAAAGACAGAGTAAAGGAGAGTCACAGGAAATGAATGAGTTATAAGGAAAGATAGAGGGAGACAGAGACATAAGGAAAGAGAGAGGGAGAGCAAGACAGAAAAGAAGAGGAAGAGAGAGAGGGAAAGAGGGAAAAAGAAAGGAGGAGAAGGAATAAAGGAAAAAATGGAGATACAGAGAGAGAATCGTAGAAACAGACAGAAGGAGAACAAGGAAAAAGAAGGAAGGAAAAAGAGAGAGTCTGGGGAAGGCGTAAGACAAAAGAGACAGGGTGGGTGGGTCAGAGAAAGAGGGAAAGAGAAAGAGAAAGACAGGGAGAGAGACATAATGTGAATTAATCTGGCACACACATATTTTTATAAATGTGGAAGTCAGTCACCGAGTGTTTATGAATAAAGTTCTGTCCTTCAACAAAACAGCCAATCATCTTGCTGGTTCTGCCACATGCAGAGGTAGGATGACATAAATGTGGGCAAACACCAGGAAAACCCTTCTCGATGTGGGGATCTGCGCATGCACAGCAGCCAGAACAGGCCAAAACCAAACACTGTTTTATACATTATTGAGCCAACTGAGCCAAAACTGGTGGAACAGCCAAAAATGGACTGAACAGACTTTTCTGTTGGAGCTTTGGCCTTCGTCACCAACAGCACTAGATGAGTATGCATGTAAGTATGCAGGCAAAGACACATAAAACCCAATCTGTCTGTTCACATTCATGTTGCATGCTCACAAATGGGACGCATATTCATTTTAGGACCACACATGAAAAAGTGTCTCAAATCTGATTAGAAAAAATTCAATTTGACATGTCCAGACTGCTTATAATCTGTATATTGTCCTGCTTTGTATGAACACTCTGCTTTCAAACTGGACCACAGTGTGAAGCAATGTGAATCAAACGGAGCATGTGTCCCTCTCTTCCTCCTCTGATTGGTCACCATGTTCATATTGCAGCTGGCCACAGTGGTGGAGCTCATCCAGGGTGGCGAGGAGAGGATGCTGAGTTTAGAGGCGGGTGCTTCTGAAACGTCTTGCAGCAGCTTTTTCTCCTCATCCTCCCAGACAAGCTGGGGGTAGCCGCAGCCATGAAATAAACATTGACTGGTAAAATATTTACCAAAAAAAGGCACATGAAGAGATCCGGAGCACCAGAGTGTGGAGGGAAGTGTAGAGAAGCATAGCTGTGATCCCAGGAGGAGCTGACAGGGAATGTGTGTTTGTGTGTATGTGTGCTTTCCTTTTTCTTTGAACCCTCCTCCACTCTCTCACCCTTGCTCAGCCCTGCAAGGCAGATCAGACTCCTCGTCTCTGCTCGGCTGCCCAATGGAGAAAAGCTCCAATCGGATCAGAACTATGCGTGGATCAAGCGGCTTTGCCGCATCACGCCGTCTACAAAACCAGAGTCACTGGGCACAGGGGCTTTTTGTCTAGAGTTATTACTGTCTTCACTATTTCCGCATAATTACGTAATTAATGGTGAACAGTTTGTGCAAAGGGACGGATGAATCCTCAAGGTCCTCTAGGCCTTCCGAGACTGTACAATTTCGAGCTGTGAAAAAAACTACATGGAAAACTGTCCAATCAGAGTTGTTTCTTTACCAGCAATATTAAGGCCTAATTCTTCACATTAACCATTAAAACAGTTCGGAACTGACAGAAGAAACAACCAATCACATTCCAATTCTTGCTTCATCGAAAAGGACATCCCTCTAGCACTTCTGAAAGTTCTAACCAAGTTGTTTTAATTTAAATGGTAGTGTAATACTGATTCAGGTGCCACAGTCTGTGGCAGCAGATCTGTGACAGGACTCTATTGAAATGGTACGTGTCCACTATACACAAACTCATCGTGCAAAACCTGCCGCCCATTTATTTTCAATGGGTAGTAGCACAAAAACGCATGAGGGAATGTGGGATAGAAGGTGGTGCAAACATGACTCATGGTTTCAACTTTACGTAAATTACACACAGCAGCTGCACTACACTGACCCATCATGCAAATGCAGCATCCTGTTGTCCTTGCACAACCAGTACATGCCCACATAGCTCCGTTGGCATTCACATATAGAGCACAGCAGTTTAATCTCCATATTTATACAAATAAGAAGTATTTTCACTATCATCAAACTCCACAGACATAATTCAATAATTCAAGGACTTTTCTGAACCAAGTTTATGAGAGCAGTCTACTGAAAAGGGTAATTGGAAATTTATTTGAAATCTACAGCCTTATGATTGGCACATTCCTTATGGAATTTGTGTTTTGTGGCAGACACGTCTCACAAGCGGCGAAAAGGAAGCGGGTAGTGAATTCCACACCACATGCAGTGGACACGTACCAATAGAAACACTGCAACACTACTTCAGTGCAAACTTAAAAAAAAATGTGTTACAAGCATCAAATCAAGATTTGAAGTTTTGAAATTTGTGGCCTGAACTGAAACTTAGATCTCATGATTCGCCACCATTGCATGATCCAAACAAAACACCAAGACTAAGAGTTTCAGCCAAGAGAACAGGCACAGATTTACTTCAGAGTCATCTGGGTCTCAACAGCCATTCAGGAATGCATTAAGCAGCCTTATGTGGCGTTGTGGGGTAATTTCCTTTCACAGGGGCTCCTCTGTGACATTATTTGCATCCAGATCCACCATGTCTGTGTTTTTAATCCTCCTCCTCTGAGAAAATTACAGGGTGAATTACCCAGTTACACATCTGTGTGATCTGGCAGATAATAATCATTTTTAGCTGCAGCTACGCACTGTATTTAGTACCAGAGTGTGTATTCATCAGTGATTCTCCAACAAATACTACAATAAAATCAAATTGTTGTTGCTTCACCCCGAACTGAGAAAAGTACCACTGTCTCTTTGAACATGTAACCATATAGAAACATTTAGGTATTAAACTGCCTTGTCCCGTCAGATTTTAATGACAGAAAAATGTAACGTAATAACTGGAAGGTGAAACTTTTAGGAAGTTCTCTTTCATTGCCTGTCTGTAGAAATCAAGGAGGGCCAAGTCATTTTGATAATAAACTAGAAAGTTTAAAGTCTGTGCTTTTGACCAAATTTCTCCAATTGTTTCAAAGAGTTACAAGTTAGAAATAATTCATATCAAATATTAAGCTGATTGCTGGTGACAGCTCTGATGTATAATGGGTAAACTGAGGTTACCAGAAGTTAGAATACTGTCACCAAGAGTTGCCTTTTTGGGGTTGACCCAAAGCCACCTTCCAGTACTTCATTACAAAGTGTGCACTGGCAAGGAGAAAAAGGTCAATGCTTTGACTTCTCTGATAGCCTGGAATAAGAGGTGCAGCGTTTTCTGAATTTTTATTCTGAATTCTGAACAAAAATTTTTAAGTTGGAATATCAGTTTTAATGAATCTGCTTCTACTGAAGCATTTTGTTTGCATGTCAAAAAAATTGTGATAAATATGCCTTTAAGTACTGTGATACTATATTTTTACCACACAATTAAAATAGTTGAAAAAAGTAATGAACACAATATATCAATGCGTGGAAGGAAAACACATACTGTGCTGAGATGAAAGTATTTCCGTTTTCTCACATAGCACTTTTCCAACATGGAATGCACTACGTTCCTGTTTGCAAACATAATTTTGAATCATTGTGTGCATTTCCATGAACAAAATGAGGTTCCCAAAACCTGAAAGGTTTTTTGCAGCAACCAAAGATTAGTTGGTTTTTCAGCTCAAACTGTGAGGACATCTGTGGGCATGTCTAGTTGTACAGGAGCAAAAAGTATTGGATTTGATGTCTTCTTATCACCAAAAGTTGATCCAAGTTTCCTTCTGGGAGAAAAACAAACATCTGTAAAAACAGCACAAATGCTCACAGTTAGTCTATACGCTCTGCCATCTTCTCACTTCTGTTTACTGATGCTGTGCAATGTCGTCCATTGATTACATCTTCTGTGATGTTCCACTAAAATTGGTGTAAACGCAGGCTGGTTCCCTGAAAAGCACAAAGGTTCTGATAAGCCCAAACCAAACCAGTCCAGGAACCAGAGTCCTTTTGGTGAGCGTCCAAATATTCATATATGTATGAAGTTCATTTTTGTTTTCTATAAACTAAAGTAACCAAACTTCAGGTTTTTAGGTGTCTATTACTATAGAAGGGATTGTTGACAGTCTAACTCCATGCTGATTCAAATCGTGGTTCAGTCAGGAAGCATAAAAGTACTACACTCAAGGATTTTATAAAGATGATGAAGGTCAAATTTTAGCTCAAATGCTTAAATAATGGTTTACTAAAATCTTGTTTATGTTCCTTTTCCATTTCTGAAGAAAATACATTAAGAATCTGGCACATATTTTCTAAGACAAGATTGGTGACAGTCCAAATCCAGTGTTTGTTTGTTTTAAAATAATTGTTTCATTCCTTCAAACCTTCTTTCTTTGTTAGTCATAATAAAGTCAGCTATGGTATTAGAGAGATATTCAAATTTGCCTCATGTGAAAATGCAAATATTCAAATAGCACAAATGCTGGGAAGTAGTGCAGGTTTGACGTGAAATCTGAAGCAAATTCAAAGCTAATCTGTGGTTGGAACAGAAGAAAAGCATAAAAGTGAGAAGAGGAACGAGAGCCAAAACGAGCAGCTCCTCGCTAAGTGAGCATGTGTGAATTCTGAGGCCAGATATTTGGCTTAGGCACTTTACTTGGCCACCTGATCTCTGTGACAAAAAACAGCTCTTTGACACTCTCTCTCTCTCTCTCTCTCTCTCTCTCTCTCTCTCTCACACACACACACACACACACACACACACACACACACACACACACACACTCTGAGACATACATAAATAAATATGAACAGACATTTCGAGTTCTGACATGAGTAACAGCAGGAGGAATGAATTCCAAGTTAAAAACTGTTCTTTTTTCTGATGATGTACAGCAGTAATTGGAGAAGTTACTGTGATGAAAAACACACAGTGAGAGAGGATCAGTTGAGCTTGTCCTGGTCCTCGTTCCTGTTCTGACCTTTAAACCCTTCCTGTCAAAAGTCTGAGTACATCTTGCTTTCTTTCAAAATGTACATTTCTCACTATTTACTGTTCAGTTAAGCAATAAAAAGGTTGCGTTAAATATGTCAGAGAACAGAAAACGTGCTTTATCATGGTATAGCTGAATAATGAGAATTTGATACATGAAAGTCGACATCCCAGCTGGACCCATAAAAGATTATTTGGTGATAAATCAGGTGATTGGACAGACCAATAACCTGTTGCAATCTGGCTGAAACATTACTGGGAGACTCTTGCTGTGTGTGGGTGAGTATTATCATGAAAAGCAACAAACACAACCACAGGATGTCCATTGCTCGACTGTTAGTGTCCCTCATATGACTTACTGACTGTCATATACAATGGCTCCTCAGATCATCACACCAGCAGTTGGGGCAGTGAGGTGATCCACAGCAAACAGAATCTGGATTCATTGCTAAAGGCAATAATGTTCCAGTCCTGTTTGCCATTTGTCCATGCAACAACTGCTCCAGACACCTCCTAACAGTTTGGGCAGAATGATCTACAGTAGATGACAAGCAAACTGTTCAAACAACCTACTGCTTCTCTCAATGATGCACCCCCTCTCACAGCCTGTCAGCTGGGCACAATATCTCGGAGGCATGTCTAGCAGTCAATGATCTCTCACCAAGAAGTACACTACCCAAAAGTAGTTTCTGAAAACTTCTTGCGCCAAGACCCAGCATAGTTAAACAAAACATAACTGCATGCCAATCCAGCATGTCTATCTGGATGTATTTAAAGCTTTTCTATTACAATGTTAAAAACTATGCTACAACATTTGGCCTCTGTGATACGTCACTGGTGATGCAGAGCATATCGTTTTTTTTCTACAAGCCCTTCCTTAAAGATAAATTGGTGTGTTTCAAATCAAGTCAAACTAATTTATTTATGTAGTGCTTTATATAACTGATGTCACGTCACAAAGATAAGATGATCAACAATAAACAAATCAAAGGATAAAGAAAAAAAAACCTGGTGAGCAAGCCAAAGGGTGACGGTGGCAAGGAAAAAACGTCCTCAGTGCTGGAGCAAGAAACCTTGGGAGGAACTAGGCTCACCAGGGGGACCCATCCTCCTGTGGTCAAACTACACATACATAGAGTGCTTCATTCTGAGGCAAAATAACAGGATAGTATATAGATTGTTGAACAACATCTGGGAAACACACTGTTTATACATTCAGTTACAACTTAAATACCCTGCAAATGCTATCTTCAGCACCTTCAACATAAAACAGCGGTTTGCTAATAATCTGGGTACATTTCGCAACACTCAGCTTCCTACAGGCCTGTAGCAATCACCACAACATCTCAGTAGCAAGTGCCAGCGGCTGTGGTTGGCATCTTAATATTTTTACCTTCTTGCACAATGTGAAAACTCACTTACCCTTGGATTGTGTTAAGATTACCACATAAACAGACCAACAGAAATGTTCCAAAATGACAAATCTCTCTGTACATTAACTTCTGTGAAGTTCTAGTTTTGGAGACCCTAGGTTTTCCTGTTCGAGCAGCAACACTATTCCTTTAAATATTTCTTTAAGAGAAGAGAAAATGTGTGCTCCTCTTATCTGAATACAGTTTACCACAAAACACAATGATCAGCAGTCACTGAGCCGCTGAGCTGGTCAGTGAATCAGCTTGTGCCTTCTCTTTCCTCAGATCACACGCGGCCCCGTGCTCCGAAAAGCACTCCCCTGATACACACGCTCAAACACACTCTATCATACACACTGTAGGGAGCAACTCTGCATGAATGCATAGACACAGCCACACACCCACATACACAGAGATTTTTGAGTTAGCTATAAAACATCAAACGAATGTCAAGGCTTTTAAACAAGAGGTGAGGGGCTCATGTGCTACATTACATGTCTTTCAACAACTTGCAATATATTCAGCAACATTACATATATTGCTAAATATTTATGATGTTCTGTACTATACAAAATTGAATCTGCCACCCCTTAAACCCCTGTGCACACGCTTACACTCCAACAACTACATTAATGCCACCAAAACCCTAAAACAGAATGCTGTGGGACACAAAATGTGCTAAATGATTACAACATAATAGATAATATACTGTGCAGCCCAACAGAACGTAAGAGCCATTCCTATTAGGCAAGCCTTCAGTCCATCAGTACTGAGAAACCCTGCTTTCTGAAAAACTCTCCAGACCAGATGCCTTTATTGAACACACACACACACACACACACGCACACACACACACACACACACACACCCGCACTCTCATTACTTAAGCGTATAGAATTTCTTATACTCTTGTTAATGGCACGTACTGTATATCCCACTTGTCAAACACATCTCCAGTGCTAGTCTGGAAGAGTGGGATCGTGTTTCTAACACCTTGCACCATTCAGGGCATGCAACGGTGCCTCACAGTCTCAGGTTTGCTACGTGCATCAGTTGGGGGTTTCAGACAGACCCAACAGAAAGCATGTCCTTTGCAGAGCACAAACTTCAAACGATCTTAGATCAGTAGTGTGGGCAGGCAATACGATCATTTGTAAATTAATTTATCATTATTTATGATAATGATAATCTTTTGCTAGCTTGCAGACAAATTAAAGGACAATAATATTATATAAATAATAGTAATAGCAGTACTAATAAGAGTATTTATAAAGACTGTGAAGAAAAATCATCCTAATGAATGTGCAAATGAATATGGGATATCATTCAGTATCAATGTGAAAAAACAATGCAAAATGATTGAGCTGTTCTTAAAGCAGGAAATGTGAGAGATGGTAATCTTGCCCCTATCCTATGGATGGGAATTGTAATTACAAGTACAAGCATTACACATGCATTTCTGGACCACAGCACAAATATGACTTGTGGATATGTTATACAGTGTTACACAGTTCTAGCAAAAAGTACCATCCTGTCTACTTTACCAAAGTTACATAGTGCAGTAGCTGGCCTGCCAAGTGTTAATGACTGAGATGATATTCTCTCCATTACAGTCGGTGGAGCATCAACATGATTCTTGACCTGTTATTTTAAGGTAAAAATGCTATATAATGTTGCTATGGTACCTAGAAATAGCCAACTTGATGAACCCATGGCTGGTTGCAGACATCACAGCTTAACAACAGTCACACTGAGCGCTGCTTTAAACTCAAAAGTGCTGTTGAGAAAGGCCATTCTAGTTCATTTTTTGATGTCGACAGACCAAGTAGAAACAGAGACAGTGTAATATAAATGTGATGCATGTGAAAATACCCAATGTGGGATTGGGCTGGTGCTGCATTCATCTTTATGTCTTCATCCTTTCTTGTAATATGAACAGACAAATAAAAAGGTTTGAATCTGCTAGTTTTGTTCACTGGTTCCGAAAACACTAGTAAGCAAAAGTGGATGAGTAAATGACTAGTCGTACACTTTTGACTAAAGGACTAAAAATGACTGAAAAGGAGACACAGACAGAGATATTCCACTCTTAGGGGTTTTCTTAAGACTTGTGTTTTAGGAGAAAATGAAGTTTCACCTAAACATAGAAGATGATAAGTGGGGTTAAGTAATAGGAGTCAAGAATAGACGTCTGGACCTGCTGAAGAGTCTCTGAACATTACAAGATTAAGAAAGAACAGGACAGAAAATCCAACTGTTAACAAGGACACCCAGTCTTAATGAGACAAAGCAAATGCTGTTCAAGTATTAAAAGTGCCGCTTTGTGGAAGATCTGCAACCAGTTGAATGTGAGTGAATTAATGAGTGTGAGTTTCAAGCCAGTTCCATGAGACGCTTCACATCTAAAAACTCACAAGAACCGTATCGAGATAATCAACTGTGTTCATTTCACCTCTCAGTGGCTTTAACTCTATGACTTTATGGCTGATCAGTATACATAGAAGAGTTACTGGGGGAGACAACCTTGCATTTACTTTTTTGATTTTTTAAAATGATTTAAATTGAATCATAGGACGTATGAGGGAAGTCTTTCACAAACCTTTAAAAACTGCATTAGAATCATGTTAGTATGATAATGTTTTCATCATAGGGCATCTAGTAGGGCTGGGTGATAGAGACAAAAAAATAATCTACGATACAATCCAATCCGAGAAAATGAGGACACCCCATGAAATCAACAAAAAAAAATCAACTCAGCCATATCCCGCTTTGTTTATATCCCCCTTTGTTTATATCCAGCACCATCCACAAAGGTAAAGTACTACTGTAATTATAACCATTCATTCTACTGCGGCTTGCTTGAATGATTCTTGTCAGAAAAGGCAATGATTGGACTAGTACATCGGAAGACACTCTGTATTGAATGTCTTGGAAAGGGATCATAGAGAAGCAACTTGATCAGTAATCCCTAATCTGTATTGATCTTTCGGCTCCAGTCCCCTTTACAATCTGTCCTGCCCTGTTTACCTTGCAAAACAGGTCTTAAAACATTCACAGGACACATGAGGAGTTGGTACCACAGAGGCTCACACATTACCACCACACACACACACACACACACACACACACACACACTGATACAGAACATGGCTAGGAAATAAATCTGAAAGTTAAATGTCTTGAAATGTGTGAAGTGGGTAATGTAGGAAACTTGCACTCTAGAACACTTTTGCATTTCTAGGAACTATAGCGACAGCGATGACGGAGAACCAGCCCTGCAGAGCTCCTGAAGAATTTACTGCTCTCTAATTGATTCATCAACTGTTTGGCAACTCAGCAGGAATGGAAACTGTGGTACAAACAAATGCTACATCGCTTCAATCTAAGTTCAATGACATTGAGACAGAAAACAGAACAAGAGAAAGTGTGAACACAACTGCTCTATCTCTCTCTCTCACATACAATTCTCACAATTATTTATATTGTTAGTTACAGTGTATGTTGGTATTTAGGCTCAACAGGATTCAGACAGTCTTGGTTTATAATTATGTCTATTAATTACACCATAATTTTAGCAGTATGTTATTATTTACTGGTTTTAGTGGAAAGTAGCAAACAGGAGTAGACAATCCTGGTCCTGAAGAGCAGGATTCCTGCACAGATTGCTGATTTGCCTGCTCTTACCAACCTGGCAGTTGAAAAACAGGCCACAGTTGTGAGCCTGTAGTAAAATGTAATAAGAGGTGAACAATTTCTGCAGTAACCTTTATTTATCTGCAGTAGTCAGATACAAAACTGACCTTAATTTGTTTAATTTTCAGTTAAAATGTTCAGCCATTACACACAAGTTCTTCATTTTTCAAGAGGTATTTCCAAGGAGATGAGATGAAAGGTAATCCACTTGCATAAGAAAGGGGAAAGACAAAGGAGGACAAGTGGAGGGAAAAGAAAATGTGCCTCTTAAACACCTCAGCAATCAAACCAATGGGAAATGACTGAGCTGTTGTTAAAGCAGCATTCTGCGAGAACTGGTTGCTCTTGCTCCTGGGCTCCCCCTAAAGTTGGGAAATATTATTATTAAAGGACAAGCTTTTCACATGCATTTCTAAACAAGCTGAGAGATACAGAACCAGCACCTGAAGTGAAAGTGATGTTTATGTCCATCCTTCTATTGTGAGAAGGCTGGTGATAAGGTCTGATAGTGTGAACTGAGAAAAAAACAGACATCAAACTGCTCATTTGGTGAAGTGTAATAATGGACTGGAAACCCCAGAGCAGACCTCAACATTAGTAAAGGATACATTTGGAATCACTAATCACATCTGATCACTGGGACACTTTTGGGGCTGTCTTCACTGCCCAGGGAAGATTCTTTTACTAGGTTTCCACTCTAACCCCACTCCCCAACTCATTCTCACTCTAAAGTATTGGCTGAAGCACCTCATTCGACATAATACAGCTACACTGCTCCACAGCTCAATGCCAGGGGGCTGGCATTAGGCATGGTGCCAATAAGTTCATGTTTATCTGCTCCAAAGAGTCCTATTGTAATACAGGTAATATTGCTCTACATGGCCTAGACAAGCTGTGAGTGTGCACATCTGTGTCAGTAATTGGTGCAACTTAAACTAGTTGAATGCATTCATTAGAAGGGGTGTCCACACACACACCTATGCATTTAAAGTATCAACCTGCACCATGCTTTTATTGTTGGCAGGGATAGCTGTAACTGCTGAGGGTTAAATAGTGATATTTCATGTAGGCGTTCACCCACTCAGCCCTGATCTCGTCGTTCTGCATCATTTCTGGCTAGTGGCTCCGGCGGCTGGCTGTGGCACACACAGCCCCAGCGAGACTGAATTATGGATCCACTGTGGTCTCTGGCAGAAACACATCAAACACGCCACTAACCCATATGCTTTCAACACACAACTGATAACAAGTAAGCCTGCTGTGACCGGTTTCCCTCCTTTCCATGAACCCCACTCTGCTACACTGGCAGAGGGTTATTGTATGAAGCAAGCCAAACACACACTCACACTGAAATACACACACATATACACACACAGTGCTATTCCGCCCACACAACTTAAAATAAACTGGCTCTTGAGAACACCTGGGTGCAGCTGACAGGGCTGTGTGTGTGTGGACGTGTCTCAGTGTGTATGTGATTGAAAGCCTCTGAAGAGAGACATCTCTCTCTCTCTCTCTCTCTCTCTCTCTCTCTCTCTCACTCACACACACACACATACACACACACACGCACACGCATGCACACACAAACCAATTGTTTCATGTGCCTCGTTCCTCCTTTTACAGCTTGCTCTCACTGATACAGAGAGGTGTGTGCATTTGTGTGTGTGTGAGTGTATGTGTGTGTGTGTGTGTGTGCGTGCATGAGCAAAAGAAAAGGAGAGAGAGTGAAATAAAACCCACTGTGAGCAGAAGATTGATTTCTTTCTTTGAATTATATTTTGTCCAACCTGTTATTCTGTTTTCATTTATTTTAATATAAGATTGGGTTTAATATAAGATATAAGACTGGGCTCAAATAGAACATTTAACCCATTAAATCCCAAATATTCACTCTAATAACTTCATAATACCCCACTTAAGAGTGGTCATCTCTGGCCACTCTTAACAACACAGCTTTTTAAATGTCCTTTAGGAGCTCAAAAAGAAAAAACCTTTAAAGACCTTTCACTGGTAGATTCATACAAGGTTATGGTCTCTGAACCTGAAGAAGCACATATTAAATACATTAGATACCATTAAATACCCAGAATCATGTTTTGAAAGCTTTATTGAAAGAAAAAGTGATTCTTTTAGTGCAACACATCCAAAGAAAACTGAAAATCAAGCCTGAGGATGTGGGTATACAAAGTATCCTAAGGGAGATTAAACAGAGACTTTATTTGATTTGCAAAGCACAGTTAAACTGCTGGTTAACATATAAAGAACACTGTTAGGGGGGTTTCAAAGTGCCTGAGTTGTACTAACTAACTAAACCAAATCCTAAATGTAACCTTAACTGTCATTCAAACCCTTTATTCTTAAAATAAAGATGATATAAGGGGTTACTGGCACAAAGCTACTGAAGAAACACTTAAAAAAACAGTTTTGTAAAGTTCTACAATCCTGTATGAGATCTCTGAAATGACAGAGTCTTACATAGAGGTATTTCCTATAAGGTATAGATGCTGATATAGATCTCATTATTTGAATCCTTTCTAACTCTAAAGTCTTTCTTTTCCAGATAATATGTTCATAATATAAGCATCTCTACTACATCATATCTATCGGACCACCCTAATGAAGAAGAGCTGAAAACATTTTGGGGGATTATTTTCTAGAATAAAAAGCAAACCAAAAGTAAGTATGCAGCGCTTACCGGGTGTCTGCCCTGTGGGTACATGATCAGAGGAGAAGAACAACACACTGGTTTGTGGGTTTAATGGTCAGTAGACTCCCTCTGTCCTCCAAAACCTCAGAGGAGGTTCTGTCCTGGACGGGACAGTGCCCAGAACCTTTCAAAGCTCCAAAGCCTGGAGCTTCTGTTCCAGGGTCACTCAGAGCATCCAATGCAAATGTCCAGAAAATGGTCAAGAAAATAGATACTTCCACTTTAGACAAGATTCCTCCTTTTCTCTTTAGGGGAGCCAAAGTCACACACTCAGTTCCTCTCTCTCTCTCTCTCTCTTTCTCTCTCTCTCTCTCTCTCTCTCTCTCTCTCTCTCTCTCTCTCTTTCTCTCTCTCTATCCCCTCACAAACACACACAGGGATTATCCATTGATGATAATGATGATGGGGTGTGTGTGTGGGTGTATGTCACAGGTTGATCGCCAGCACACACATATACACACACTGTCCTCAGCAGGGACGGTGGGTGTTGACACTGTGTGCTGAGTGTCTTGCAGATGCTCCCAGAGATGGTCTGAGGGTGAAAAACCGAGTCTGCTTTTGAACCCCCTCCCTCCAACACACCTTCTCTCCATCTGTTTATTCCTCCCTCACACTCTCCTCTTCCTCTCTCTCTCCTCTCTTGTGTGTATGGAAATTCCGGGCCAAGTCAGCAGTGGTTGGATTTCAGAGCATCTGCCTTAATTTTGAAAATGTGTTTAAAAAAAAAACCCTGAATGTAAAAAGACCCACATTTTTTTGTTGAAGATCCAAAATCCACCTATATATCACTAAAAGACTTTTATGCTTGTACAAAGTAGAAAAGTCAGAATATTGCTACACATTACAGAAGAGTGATAGAAAAGTGCTTTTGGAATAAACAATGACATACCAAGCTGCAGGTTGACCCTCTGTCGTCTACTTCCTATAGAACCCTAAAGCAGAGTCCCCTTGCTTTTGTTTTCAACACGTACCAATGTGCAGGATCTCTGCTCGGTGTGTGTGTGTGTGTGTGTGTGTGTGTGTGTGTGTGTGTGTGTGTGTGTGTGTGTTTCTATGCAAATAAAGAAAAAGAACAGAATCTCATTTCCTGAAAGTAGACCATTTTAGAATTTTAGAATTATGAGTGTTAATGTTACTGTAGTTCTGGAGGATCGAGATACTGATGCCATCAGCTGCTCCTCCATGTTTGAAAGGCATGTTTGGTGTGTGGTGCAATGACGTACCATCCTGCTCTTGCCTGATTTGTAAGACACTGTGGCGGCCATGTTCATTGGTTAAACTCTGCTGAACTTTCTGAGAAGGGTATATCTGCTGGCCCGCAGTACAGCGCTCTCAGCCCCAAATATCCCTTTAATGTTCTGCGTAATGTTTCAGAAACCCTCAAATATCAGCGGGATGTTTATGAGATGTTTATATATATTTAATAAAGCTTATAAAAAGACCTTGTTAGTTAAGGTAGGCAAACTCTGGTCCTGTAGTGTCACCTTCCTGCACAGTTTACTGATTGCGCCGCTCTAACCGCCCTAATAAACCTGACGATCAACAGGTGAGTTGAATCAGGTGTGCTTGAGCTGAAGAAGCACAAAGCTGTGCAGGAGCGTAGCACTCCAGGACCAGAGTTGTCTGCCCCTGATAGAGTCAAACTAAAGAGAATGTTTAATTTAATTTAATTCAGTAAAATATTTATATTTCTTTATTGAGGCTCTGACCCTGAGGGAGCTGAGAGTGAGGCTCTGACCCTGAGGGAGCTGAGAGTGAGGCTCTGACCCTCAGGGGGCTGAGAGTGAGGCTCTGACCAGCTGGATACTACCAGACTTTTTCTCTGGAGGGTGACACTACTTTGGATGCACCATGTACATACAGCAGCTCTACACACAACCAGGCTCTGAGCTCAATGAATACTTCAAACTGAAGTTCTAATTACTGCTTTGAAACTATGTTTTAAGTCACTAATAAAACTTCAGATAAAAACAGTTTGTAGCTTTTGGCTCAATAATATACAAATTATTAAAAGAACATGGTTTTCAGCATGTTCTGGTTACTGCACTTGCACAGACCTCTACTGGAGAGTGGTAGGTTTCCTCCACTAGGGTTGCTGTTTGGTTGACCCTCCTCCACTCACAGCATAACTAGCAAACTGATTGGCTCTTTCTGTTGTCTTTTTTTTTTCATAAACAGACACCATGTTGAGTGTTATGCATTATTCATATTTCAACCAGTGGTCAGTCTTCTCATTTATAGCATCTCTGCCTGTACTCTGCACAAGCGGCCAGTATGAATGGAATGATACATCCTAATGCAAGTACGTGCTAATATTGCTGATCTGTGCCATGTTGTCCTGAATAGAGTTGGTAGTAAAAAAGGCTTCTCAATGCTCACGTTTCTCTATGCTCTTAGTGAGAAAAATGGCTGCTTTTTGCTAGTGTCTCTCATTACCTTGATGAGAGTAATCGCTACTCTATGCTAAAACTTTTCAGTACCTTTATAAACAAATGATGCTCTATGCTTATGTGTATCTACATCCATTTATGAGAGTAATAGATGCTCTATGGTAAGATTTTTTTGCATCCTGTACACAGCTGTTAATTGTAATTGCTACTCCATGCTAGAGTTGCTCTACAGCATGCACAGTTGTCAAGGCAGCTGTATACTGTCATCACTCTGTATCTTGTTGCATCCTAATACAACTACATGGTCAAAAGTATTGGGACACCTGCTCATTCATCGTTTCTTCTAAAACCAAAGAGTTTATTCTGTTTTTGTTGGAGTAACTGTCTCAAGGAAGGTCTTTCTACTAGGCTCTGGAACATTACTGGGACGATTTCATAGCATTCAGTGACAAGACCGTCAGAATTTTGGATGATCACCGCCCCACCTCATCCCCAACTCTCCAACTCATGGTGTCAAAAGGTTCATGTTTATCTGCTCCAGAGACTCCTGTTCTATTGGCAGGGACTTGCCAAGCTGTGTGCATTGCACATCTGTGTCAGCAATCAGTGCAACTTAAAGTAGCTGAATGTGTTCATTAGAAGAGGTGTCCACACACATTTAAACATATAGTGATGTTCTCTCTGCTAATGTTTCCATCTCTTTTTGAGGCTAATTGCTGCTGTGTGCTGAAGCTCTTTGCTGTGTCAGGCTGCAGCACTTCAAGGCTGTGAGGCTCTGTGCATGTCACTCTCTATCTGTGCTACAGTCAGACTGGAGCCGCTCTGTTCTCTTCTCCGTAGGCAGTATGGAGCATACCGAACACTTCTTTATTTTTATATTTATTGCATTTTATGATACTTTGATCTTGTGTAATACTGTAAATAGTCTGTGTCTGTTACGTCACTCACGTCCTTTCACCAAAAAAAAAATCCTTATATGTGTAACATACTTTGATTCTGATTCTGAAATAAAGTTTATGGCCCATGATTTCCATTAAGCTAAATTCAATGAAGTTACCCCTAGGTGTGAGTGAACGAGTGTCTGTGGTACCCATGGACTGGTGCCCTCTCCAAGAGTGTTTTTGACTAGTTGTTGCAAAGGGGATTTTCTTCACATAAGAAAGAATTCTGCGATCAGACACATGAACTGTCTTCTGTGGATGTCTGGAGAAGTGCCAATTACCCAATCCTGTTAGGAATCTTCCCCCATCACATACAATGATCCCAAACACTTGGAGGGTGAAGACAAGCACATGCCTCCTCCAATAGCAGAGTCAACCATCTCCTCTTTCCCAACTGCTGCCATTGGAGGAAAGTGCCATGTCCCCAGCTCTGATACAACGGCTAACATAGCATTGCACTGGGTGTGATGTGGGGAGAGAGCACCATCTACCCAACCAGAGAGAGCATGGCCAATTTTGCCCTCTCAGTCTCCGGCTGCCGATGGCAAACAGCATGATTTCAACCGGGATTCCAACTTCGATCCTCAGATCATTTTGCTAACACATTAAACCACTGAGTGATTTGGAGCATGAGCCTATTATATCCTTAACTGTTCACGACTTAATGAGGGAACAGACCTCACCTGGCCAAACAATTCCTTCAGTCAGTTGTCCAATCAATGCTGAGTCTGTTAATGGACTATTTTACATGCAGTATTTTTGATCAACCCCTTCATTTATTGTTTTATTTCAGATACATGGAGGTGAAAAGGAACAGAAATACAATGTCTCTGTCTACATACTACACCAGGGGTCACCAATCCTGCTCCTGGAGAGCTAGTGTTAGGTCGCCTATCATCAGCCAGTCCAAATATTGGCCACTTTGGGATTTTGTTCAATTCCTCTCTCTCCCTTTGCCAATCGATTAACGGAAATTTCAAGTTTCAAATTCCAATTAAGTCAAATTGATTGGCTGAGGAAATTAGGGGAACTAGGCATTGTTCCCAAATGGCTGAAATTGGGGAACCTTTTGGACCAGCCAATGAGGGGTGCCCCTACATGTTTCAGCTCCAACCCAAAACTTAGTGATGTCATCATGTTACATGTAGATAAGGATCCAAAATGATTACATTTAAAGAGACATCATGCATCTCTTAATAGTGAAGAATTTTTCTATGTCACTAAGTGGGTGGGATGAACATTGCCTTTGTCTATATAGTGGTGTTAGTTGGTGTACCCTGAGCATGCCAAGGAAGGCCTGAGTGCCGAAACATTTTATCTGTGAGTACAATAAATGTGCTAAAGATTATATGAGTGCTGACCGATACTCTTTTCTGATTCTACATGGAACCAAAAATGTTTTTTTTTCTAGGCATCACAGAACACTTTGTAGCACCTTTGAAGCATATTGAAAAGCATATATCTCCAAAATGGCAATTAATGTAAAATAAGAGTTGTTAAATGTAATTTTAGCATATTTCTGTTCTCTTAATCTAGAATTATTTATACAGTGTACAGAGCAGCCACATGGTTTAATCCATGGTTTAATTTAAACTGGACAAAAATGGAGATACATGGTTTTCATTGGACAGCAGCAATATGCATATTAGTTCGCATACACAGTCTTAAAAATGAAAGCCCTTCAAAGTTTTTAAATCATGCCATAGAATAACCACATTTTTGTAAAGAGAGATATGTGTGAAGAAGTTTTGAGTTGTTTTCAATGTTCTTGTGTTGGCAAAACCACTGACTTTTCTCTGATTGTGAACCAGCACTTGCAGGTGCTACAGCAGGACTAGCAGGAGGTGGGTCATGGAACAGGCCAGTGGATCAAAAGTATCCTCACATTTTGTGCCAAAAGCAGCCAAATCTTCACCCAAATCTCTGGACGTCATTAGAACAAATAGTAAACTGATCTGAGACGAGCCGTGGTGACCTAGATGACCAGTCAGCGTTCTCCCAGCGGCCCGTGTCCTGCTGTGTTTACTGAGGAGAGTCAGGGCTGCTTGTGGAAAGTGCTTTCATCCTAGCTCTCATTCTTTATTCACCCGTTTACTGCCTTCTCCATGCAGCAGGCCTGTGAAGTGGGAAAGCACCCCAGGCTAGAAGTACAATAGTGCCCTTCTGCCTCCTCCTCTCTCTCCACACTTGCTCACTCTCCCTCATTCTCTTTTCTTCCACCTCTTTATCTCTTTCTCTTTCTTTCACTGTCCACATCAGCTTCAGCCCAGTCTTTCTGTCCACATTCTTTTCAACTGCTTGTCAACTTTCTCTCACCTTGTTTTTCACAGCCAGTCCATTGACTTTCTGTAGTCACCTTCATTCTACTTTTTCTGTCTCTCCATCATTCTTTCTATCTACCTGTCTGTCTGTCTGACACTCAGTGACTACAATGAAACCATTTTTTTGTGCTATATACCACTTTTAAAAAGTGTAAAATTGTAAATAAGCATTTAATTTTGTAGGTAATAGTTTCTTTAAATTTGGAGTGGGAAATATGGTCATTCAAAAAAATCTGCTTGAAGTTGTGTCTCAATCAGATATATAAATGATGACGGGGCAGTGAGAGCATAAAAGTGTTTCCCCCACCACCCTATAAAAAAAGACTCTCTGAGGCTACTTTTGTGTAGTGTATCTTTGGTGAGAGATCATTGACTGACATGCTCTCTGATGCCCTCAAAGACATTTTGCCTAATTGACAAACTGAGTGGGGGAACTTCATTAAACTGAGAGAAGCAGGATGGTCATTTCGCCAAATTGAGAGAGAGAAGAGCATGAGGAGCGGGGGGTCAGAGAGTGAGAGTTAGGTATGAACTTTAGCTCATATTTCAGCATAAATAAAATGTTATCCTCTTTCTGAACAGGAAAATTAATTGGGGCTAAAGTGTTCAGAAATGTTGACACTGTTATTGGTAAGAATTACAAAGAATTACATTATCACACCTTCTTTAGTAAAACTGATCCCATCCAAACAGTACACACACATACACACACACACACACACACACACAAACACACACACACACACACACACACACACACACACACACACACACACACACACACACACCACATCTGGTGCAGTCAGCTTGAGTGGTAATTACATGGCAATGGTACCAATAACGTTGCTGTGGTTGTTAAAGTATGCCGGCTGTAGCTCGTGGTCAGGGTGATGTGGAGGGTGTGTGAGGGTTAGAGTAAGATCTTGGGATGAGATCCAATCTCCCAGTCTGCCCAGCTCCCTCAACTACGTCTCCCAGAAAGCTCTGCTGTGGGACTGCGGTTGCTGAGCCAATCCTATGTGGTTGTCAAGTGGTCTGTTTAAACTGTCAGAGTGGTTGAATTTCACACCAAAGGCCAACAGCTGGAGTGTGTGTGTGTGTGTGTGTGTGTGTTTATAGTTTAAAGGGAAAGTTTTTATCTTATATCTTATTTCAGATTTGTTGCCTTCGAAGTAGGAATGGCCATCGGGAGAACTGGGAAAAATCCATCTGTTGGCTGCTATGGATGTGCACCACTGAAATCCATCAAAAGTGGAGCAGTGGAACTGTGTTCACTGGAATGATGTTGCTCTATCTGATACTTTTTGGATAGTGACCTCACTAATGTTCTTATCCCTAAATGCAATCAGATCCACACAGCAATGCTCTAAACCTAGTAGAAAGCCTTCCCTGAACAGTAGATAAATTACTCCGACAAACACAGGATAAACTCTCTGTCCATATACTTTTGGCCATATATTGTGTATATATAGATTTTCTACTCTTCACCTGCAGAATGCTTTGGGACAAGGAGTCACAATCAAAAGGACTGCTTTAACACCTTGGTGCCATAGAGCAGATGAAACCTTGCCATATATTGGTCCATACCTACACATGATGCATAGACATATTACAAAATCTGTGTGTGTGTGTGTGTGTGTGTGTGTGTGTGTGTGTGTGTGTGTGTGTGTGTGTGTGTAAGTAAATGGCTTTAGTGAAGGAAGCGCACTGTGGTTTTGTGCACATGATGTTTCTCTCACAGTACATTCTTCAAAGCCCTGTGCATCCAGCACAACAGTGCATCCCTGTGCAGGACTGGAAAATAACAATGGTGAGAACAGCTCTACTCCCATAATAAAGATTCTACAGGGGTTTAATATAATCTAGCTGACTGCCATTATAAACTTTATTCTGTTATTGTTATCACTTTCTGTCCACGTGTGCTTGTGCGTCTGAAATGAAGAATGGAGCTGTAGATGGTTCCAAAATCTCTGAAGAAGCTGTAGAACACCATGACTGAACTTATAACAGGAGTAATCTTCAAAAGCCCATCTGTTTCAAAAGTGGTGGTTCATTCTCTGAATAATAAACAATTATAGATGTGCATTATTATTTGATTTATATATTTTTCTGATTTTTTTTTTCTGGCTACCTGGTCCTGCAGTGTTTTTTTTTTATGTTTTTGTTTTTTTATGTTTTTTTTTTTGTTTTTTGTTTTTTGTTTTTTTTTTTAAATATCAACACCATTCAGCTGCAGATGGATCAGTATGAATGGCCTTGTATACAGCTTTTTGTAATGGACATGCAGTTTCCACTAACTAAGCACTGTTTTTTTTAGCTTGTCTGCTTACACACTTACTCATAAAGTGCCAGTCAGACGCCAACAGCTTTATAAATGCCGTGTTCTCACTCTCCAACAAGACACTCTCCCTCTTCTCTTACTGTTTCTGCAGCTAATATTCACCTTCTCACAGGTGGTAATGAGTTGGAGAGGTGTGAGGCCTGAGCCTCTGCTGCTGTCTAGGAGTGAGAGGGGCAGAGGGAGGGGGAATACACCAGAAGAAGCACTAAAACTTCCTATTTGTGTAAAAAGTGGTGGTGTGTGAAAGTTTGTCACCCCTTATAACCTCTATATTTCTGCAGAGTTTGACCTAAAACTTTATCTGAGGTCCTAAAGTAGATAAGAAGAAGCAACTCGAACAAATAAGATCAAACTCTTATACTTGGTCATTTATCAAGGGGAAAATATCCAATATTACATATCTGTGAGTGGCAAAAGTATGTGAACCTTGGGGATGAAATTATGGTCCTGTCTTATGTAAATAACATGGATCTGTCAAAGTTCAGTCTTTATAACACACTTGTGGAAGAGTACCAGGGCATGAACAAAGGAGATGTTGATGCTCATCAGGTTGAAAACCATCTCTAAAGAGTTTGGGCTCCACCAATCCACTCAGACTCATTGTGTAAAAATGCATTATAACCCTCCCCAGGAGTGTGTAATAGCCCACAAGGTCCCAAAGGAACCCAGAGTAACTTCTATGCATCTAAAGACGTATCTCACATTGGCTAATATTAATGTTCTCGAGTCCACCATCAGGAGAACATACATTGAAAAACAATGGTATACCTGGTAGGGTTGCCACGGCCTTTGGCACTGCCCGTCTACACTAAAAATCACACGGATGAACCAGAACGGTATTGGAACAATGGTTTATAGATTAATTAGATGAACATAGATCTTTTATGTTTTGTATGGAGAAAGGAAAACACTGTATTTCAGCACAGAAACCTTATCCAATCTGTGAAATATGACGGTGGTAGCATCATGTCTTGGACCAGTATTGCACCCATTGCTGATAGAAAAATTCTGAATGTCTGTTCACAAGTTGAATTTCAAGAGGATGTGGGTCAATTGGTGGGTAGATTTAACATTGTGAGATGTGAATGATTCAAGTTCCACACTGCATGTGGATGTGACGGAAGCAAGGACATGTCTTATGTCCCTGACTGAATATGTAAGGTTGTCCCATTACACATGCTTTCCATTCTAACTTGTGCTTTTGTGTACAAGCGAAGTATGCCTCGGAGAAGAGTTTAAAAGGGGTCCAAGCAGTTGGAAGAGTTCAAGAGGGTTTGGTGGACGTGTCAATGTATTGCACACCATGCTGCTCATGTGGATATTACCACAGCACACTGTTAGCAGCAGGAGGCAAGCACCAGTAGCAAAAAGGATGTGGGAGACCTACAAGCACCACAAAACCAATGGATTGTCTGGAATGTGTGAAGTGACCAATAGCCATGATTGCAGACATTTAGCAAGCAGTCATGCCCTCCATGAGTCATCCTGTTAGTTCCAGCACCATTGGCAAAGGGCTGCATGACACAGAACTACAATACGTTACAATGACTGCCCTTAATGCCACACCAGCTTTGCTGAAGAATGCAATGGTGTCGTGCCAGACTGTCATGGAGTCGCTCAGAATGGCAGTGGGTCATCTTTTGTGAGGAGTCACACTTTTGTTTTGGTGGAGACAAATCTGTGTGTGCACGGTGGTCATTGCCACGTCACATGTCCAGAAGACCTAGTGTCAGTGTATGGGGTCCAATTTTGTGAAATTAGCTTGAACCGCATGACAATATTCAAGCTACATGGAATGGACACCATTAGAACCTCTGGAAAACCATGCTGAGACGTCTGGCATGTTGCATTGGCAAACATGGCAGCCCTGTGCCATACTTGGAGGTACTACTTCTGCATGTGCAGCTCAATACATATTACTGGAGTATACTGAGTGTGAGTGAGTGTGAGAGAAATGGGGTCAGGGAGAAGGCAATGGGGGCAGGGTTTGAATGGGTAAGCGCTTGTGTCAGTGGGATTGGAATGAGAGAGTTGAAAGGTGAGAAGATATTATCCAGTGATGCAGGTCTGAAGAATGAGAGACAGAGAGAGCGAGAGTGAACTGGACTGATCCAAATGCCTGTTGACAATGCAGACACAAAGCCCCTCCACTCCCTGGGGAAGCCTGTGTCCAACCAGAACAGGCAGGCAACGCTCCAACATCTGTCCAGTCTCAACATCAAACCAGTCTTATGTATATACATAACTGCAGAGCTGTGTAATGGACAACATTTACAATCAGGTTATTTTCTTTATAATCTGATTTTGGGTAAAAAAAATTACATGACTAGTGATTGTTAGACATCATGAGAGGTGTTTTGTTATTCATTTGCTTACAGGTGCCTACACAGTGACAGACTGAGGTCTGAGATGGGAGGTATGCACAATCTTTGTTTCAGCACATTTCAGCACCAAGAGACTCTGGACGTGACACAGATATTGTATCCCAGAAAGTCTAGACTTTAGATTTAGACCCCAGAAATTTGAGACTTGTCTTGGACTCACACAGACTCCAGATTTGGCTAGAGACCTGACTCGGAGTCACACCCCAGAGACTCAATATTTGACTCAACTCACACATAGAAGCCCAGAGACTCAAGACTCAGCGAGACACTTGACTTGGAGTTACTCTCCAGAGATTTGAGACTTGACTTGGATTTGCTCCCCAAAAACCTGCAAACTCCCAAAGACTTGAGGCTTGACTCTAGACTAGATTCAGATTAGCGCCCCAGACAAACAAGACCTGACTCACTTTGTATGTTCAAGGTGCTTCATATGGAATCCCGTCACTCTACCATCTCTTTCCTGCTTGCTCAGTTTTGTAGTGAAGGATATTTACACTATGTATTATCACAGTGTCCGGATGTGTTTTGTCCTGCAAGCTTTGCTGCAGATGGTGTAACTGGGCTGGCTGGTGCATGAGAGGAGGCAGCGGCATTAATGCTGAACCTTTTTAAGGTTGAATCATACTGGGTAACTCTACACGGCTTCAAAGAACAAGGGGAATACTGGCATATGACCAAAATAAAAATGAAAATGGGTTGAAGAGAGAAAGGAGAACTGAAAAGGAGGGCAGAGAGAGAGAGAGAGAGAGAGAGAGAGAGAGAGGGAGAGAGGGAGAGTAAGAGGGTGAGAGAGAGTGCGAGTGTGTGGGCGTGTGTGAAGAGTATGTGTTACAGGGTTTGGAAGAAGGGGGAGCAAGGAAAAAGAGTGTTTACACAATCTCTCAGAGCGTGTGTGTATGTGTGTGTTTTAACGGCGGTTCAGGGAAGGGTTAATGTTGTCAGGAGCGGGCGGCAGTCCCAGATGGAAGACTTTTAGCCGCTGAACTTAATTGGCATGACATGGGCCAGGCATCATGCCAACTAGCCAGACCCCAACACAGCTGCAGATGAGAGTGAGAGAGAAAGAGGGCGAGCTTTCATCTGATTCATGTATCAGATCCTTTCTTACAGCAATTACGAATTTGCAAAATAAAGGAATCATACACTTTTCTAATGTGTGTACACTCTCCTTACTTAAGCAAAGTGATATCACATATTGCCCACTGCAGGATCAGAATTGATTGGATTGTCATTGTCCTGGTTGGGTCCACATACCTTGGTTGTTTTTTTCTTCTCAGGTTTGGATTTTATGCCATGATTGAAACATTGGCTTGTTCTTTGTGCCTTGGTTGGTTTTTCATGACTTATTATAGCTTATTATGGTTTCCTTGTTGGACCATTGTGATCTGGATGTGCCTTTGCTGGGCATTTCTGACCTGGTTGGGTCTTCACAGCCTAACTGGATCTTTATGATATGGTTGCATCTTTGTAGCATTCTAGGTGTTTGACCTGGTATGATCTTTGTGGAATGTCTTGCTATGGTCTTTGTTTTCGGACACGTGGGCCTGGTTAGTTAATATTTGTGGCCTGCTAGGGTCTTTATGTGTTGTGTGGTTGTTTTTTTATTGCTTGGTTGGTTCTTTGAAGCTGGCATGGATTTTTGTGGCCTGCATGGCCCTGTACTAGGTCTTCATTCTGGGCTTTTGTGTGAGAGACAGATAATGAGATAAGGAGAAAATCTCAACTTTTGGCTTAAGCTTCAGTTTGCTGTTATCAGGCTGATTAGGCAGGTATCAAACGAACAGGTGTGTGGATGACATAGAGAAGAACAGATACGGAAAAGATACTTACACTCACACAATATGCAGGAGCCTCTTGGACAGAATCGTCAGATATCTGGATAATTGGGATTGTTTTAGGGATTATTCCATCTGGGCTGTTGGCACATTGCAGCAGTTATATGTGTAAGTACACTTATTGAGAAAAGCCAGTAAGTGTGTTAAATAGGTTTTGAACTCTATGTTTGCTGAGGAAAGAAGATATTGTGGTCAGGATATGCTGGGCAAGTCTTCGAGTGATCGACCTTTATAAATTCTGCACTGTGTGTGTGTGTGTGTGTGTGTGTGTGTGTGTGTGTATGCGCCCGCAATTTTCATGTCTTTCTTTTTGTCCTGTCCTTGTGTTCACGAGTGCAAGTGTCCATATGCATCTATCTTTATCACTTTACATTTGCTCTCTCTCTCTCTCTCTCTCTCTCTCTCTCTCTCTCTCTCTCGCTCTC